>CAUYPK010011379.1:0-20452 GCA_963574355.1 Loris lydekkerianus | reverse complement strand
AACAAAAAGTTTTTAAAAACAGCAGGGTTTTTTGCCCTATTTCCCAGGCTAGAGCAGTGGTGTGGTCCTAGCTCACAGCAACCTCAAATTCCTGGGCTCAAGCAATCCTCCTGCCTCAGACTCCCAACGGGGGAGACAGAGTGTCTAGCTGTTGCCCTGGTTTGAGTGCTAGTGCATCATAGCTTACAGCAACCTCCAACTCTTGGGCTCAAGCAATCCTCTTGTTTCAGTTTTTCTATTTTGAGTAGAGACAGGGTCTCAGTCTTGCTCAGGCTGTTTTTGAACTCCAGAGCTCAAGTAATCCACCTCCCTCGGCCTCCCAGAGTGTTAGGATGAGCCACTGTGCCTGGCTGATTCTCACATTTCTAAACCCAGTACCTGACTTTCACTTTTTTTTTTTAATTGAGACAGAGTCTCACTTTGCCACCCTCTGTAGAGTAGCTTAGCATCATAGCTCATAGCAGCCTCAAACTCTTGGCTTAAGCAATTCTCTTGCCTCAACCTTCCTAGTAGCTGGGACTACAGGCACCTACCACTATGCCCAGCTAATTTTCTTTTTTGTTTAGCAGGCTCAGACCGGGTTCAAGCCCACCAGCCCTGGTACATGTGGCTGTAGCCCTAACCACTGAGCTATGGGCACCCAGTCCTGACATTCACATTTGACACAGTTGACCACTCCTCCTCTTTGAAGCACTTGAAGCTCTTCTAGGTTTCAGGGCCTCCACACTCGGGTTTCTCCTTACTTCACTCAGCATCCCTTCTCAGTCTTTGCTGGTTTGTCTCCTTAACCACTTACCTGTTAGTACCAGGTGCTTAGTTTTGGGGCCTTTTGTCTTATAGGTCCACACTTCACCTTCTTTGTGATCTTACATAGTTTAATGTCTTTACCTCTCTATCTGCTAAAAATTTCCAAATTTGAGATCTCTCCTGCCTTAAACTCCAGGCACATATTTATTTCTCTTTTTTCTTTTTTTTTTATTTTTGGGGATTCAATGAGGATACAAGAAACCAGGTTACACTGATTGCATTTGTTAGGTAAAGTCCCTCTTACAATCCTGTCTTGCCCCCCAAAGGTGTGGCAAACACAAAGGCCCCACTCCACCTCCCTCCTTCCCTCTCTCTGCTCTTCCTTTCCCCACCCCTCCCTCCTTCTTTCTCTCTCTGCTCTCCCCTTCTCCCACCCCCACCGTTATCCTTAATTGTCCTCATATCAAAATTGAGCACATAGGATTCATGCTTCTCCATTCTTGTGATGCTTTACTAAGAATAATGTGTTCCACTTCCATCCAGGTAATACAAAGGATATAAAGTCTCCATTTTTTTAATGGCTGAATAGTATCCATGGTGTACATATACCACAGCTTGTTAATCCATTCCTGGGTTGGTGGGCATTTAAGCTGTTTTTCACATTTTGGCGATTGTAAATTGAACTGCAATAAACAGTCTAATGCAAGTGTCCTTATGATAAAAGGATTTTTTTCCTTCTGGGTAGATGCTCAGTAATGGGATTGCAGGATCAAATGGGAGGTCTAGCTTGAGTTCTTTCAGGGTTCTCCATACTTCTTTCCAAAAAGGTTGTACTAGTTTGCAGTCCCACCAGCAGTGTAAAAGTGTTCCCTTCTCTCCACATCCACGCCAGCATCTTTAGTTTTGAGATTTTGTGATGTGGCCATTCTTTCTGGCGTTAGATGGTATCTCAGGGTGGTTCTGATTTGCATTTCTCTAATAATTAGGGATGATGAGCATTTTTTCGTATGTTTATTAGCCATTCTTCGGTCTTCTTTAGAGAAGGTTCTATTTATGTCTGTTGCCCATTGATATGTGGGATTGTTGGCTTTTTTCATGTGGATTAATTTGAGTTCTCTATAGATCCTAGTTATCAAGCTTTTGTCTGATACAAAATATGCAAATATCATTTCCCATTGTGTAGGTTGTCTATTTGCTTTGGTTGTTGTCACCTTACCTGTGCAGAAGCTTTTCATAAGTCCCATTTGTTTATTTTTGTTGCTGTTGCAATTGCTACAGCAGTCTTCTTCATGAAGTCTTTCCCCAGGCCAATGTTTTCTAATGTTTTTCCTGTGCTTTCTTTGAGGATTTTTATTGTTTCATGCCTTAAATTTAAGTCCTTTATCCATCTTGAATCAATTTTTGTGAGTGGAGAAAGGTGTAGGTCCAGTTTCAGTCTTTTACATGTGGATATCCAGTTCTCCCAGAACCATTTATTGAATAGGGAATTCTAGTTTGGTTTATGGAAGATTAGGTGGTTGTAAGATTTTAGTTTCATTTCCTGGTTTTCTATTCGATTCCAAATGTCTATGTCTCTATTTTTGTGCCAGCACCATGCCATCTTGACCACTATGGCTTTGTAGTACAGCCTAAAATCCGGTATGCTGATGCCCCTGGGTTTGTTTTTATTACTAAGAACTGCCTTAGCCATACAGGGTTTTCTATATAAAACGCAGAATCATTTTTTGCAAATCTTGAAAGTACAATGTTAGTATTTTAATAGGGATGGCACTGAATCGGTAGATTGCTTTGGGAAGTATAGACATTTTAACAATGTTGAGTCTTCCCAGCCATGAGCACGGTATGTTCTTCCATTTGTTAATATCCTCTGCTATATCCTTTCTTAGGATTTCATAATTTTCTTTATAGAGATCCTTCATCTCTTTTGTTAGTTATATTCCTAGGTATTTCATTTTCTTTGAAGCTATGGTGAAGGGAGTTGTGTCCTTAATTAGCCTCTCATCTTGACTGTTATTGCCGTATACAAAGGCTACTGACTTGCAGACATTGATTTTATATCCTGAGACATTACTGTATTTTTTTGATGACTTCCAGGAGTCTTATGGTTGAGTCTTTGGGATTCTCTAAGTATAAGATCACGTCGTCAGCAAAGAGGGAGAGTTTGACCTCCTCTGCTCCCATTTGGATGCCCTTTATTTCCATGCCTTGCCTAAATTTATTAATTTGAATAAAGTTTAAAAATAAATAAATAAATGTAAAAGAGTGAGAGCAGGGAGGGAGTTGAGGAGCTGGGGTGACATGGGATGGCTACCCAGTAGGCCTTGAGGAAGACTTTACTCTGACAGGAGACAGGGCCACTGGATGCTTGGAGCAGAGCTCCAAGGGGGACTGTGTTGTGTAGAAATGGGGGTCCCCTCTAGACCTCAGGTGTAGGGGACATGATCGTGCCCCCCAACATGTGGGTAGTCAGGAATAGCACACAAGATAGCACACACTTCTCTGAAGTGCCCTTCTATCTTGGATGGTGACAACCTCACCCAACCCTTACTTTTTTTTTTTTTTATAGAGACAGAGTCTCACTTTACCACCCTCAGTAGATTGCCATGACGTCACAGGACTCACAGCAACCTCCAGCTCTTGGGCTTATGCGACCTGCCTCAGCTTCCAGAGCAGCTGGGACTACAGGCACCCGCCACAACGCCCAGCTGTTTTTTTGTTGCAGTTTGGGCGGGGCTGGGTTTGAACCTGCCATCCTCGGTATATGGGGCCGATGCCCTACTCACTGAGTCACAGGCGCTGCCCCCAACCCTTAGTTTTGACAGCTGAATTGCAGTCTGAGGCAGGACAGGTAAAGACCCACTGTACTCTGCCCAGGGGCAGTGGGGCATGGCAGGGTTACTACCTGCACCATAGGTCCAGGCATTCCCCTGCTTGGCACCCTGTTGGCTAGGTCTAGGACCCTACAAAAGACCCCCTAGCCACGCCCAGAGACATCCTTTTAATATCTATCCCCCTTTCGAATCAAGGCTCACAGAGGTGGAAGGAGCAGAGACCAAAAAGCCCAGGTCTGACTTAAAACAAAAACAGGTACACCATCCTATCAGGAGTTGTGACATTTTTCTTAAATGGCCAGACAGCAAATAGTTTAGACTGTGCAGGACAGTTTGTTGCAACTACTCAGTTCTGCCCGTGTAGCAGAATAGATAGTATGTAAACAAATAAACACAGACATGTTTGGATAAAACTTTATTTACAAATTGTGGCTTATCTGGATTGCAGTCTGCTGAACTTTGTCATAGATGTTTTTGAAAAGATATACAAGAAACTAGGTGGCTGCTTTTAGAAAGGTAAGCTGGGAATGCTGAAGGAAGACAGGGAGAGAAACTTACTTTTCTCTATGTTATCTTTAAAAATTTTTTTATTGATACATAGTAACTGTACACATTTGGGGGTATATGTGCTTTTTTAACAGACGGGGTCTTGGTCTATGGCCAGGCTATAGTAAAGTGGCCCCATCACAGCTCACTGCAGCCTTGAGCTCAAGTAATCTGCCTCTACCTCCAAGTAGCCATCACGCTCCCTTTTTTTCCTTAAGTTGCCAAGGCTAGTCTCAAACTCCTGGGCTTAAGAGATCCTCCCACTTCAGCCTTCCAAAGTGCTGGAATTACAGGTGTGAGCCACTATGCCCGCCACATGTGGTATTTCAATACATGTGTACAACATATAATCAGGGATTAGGATATCCACCACCGCAAACATTTATCATTTCTTTGTGTTCGATCTCTACATCCCTTTTTATATCTTTTGAATACTAAGGCACATACCAGTACAGTCATGTATCACAGAACACCTTAGAAGAGGGCGAACCTGTAAGACGGTAGTACTATATTTTTACTGTACCATGTCTATGTTTAGATACACAAATAACATCGTTTTCCAATTGTTTACATATTCAGTATGGCAACATCTGGCTTCCGTACTTAGTCTTGAAGGTCAACGGGGGAGTTCTGACCACAAGGGGGCCTAGGCTGCTCTGTGCTTAGGAAGATTACTATGGAGACTTGGCTTCAAGGCATGAACAAGGAAGCCTGCAGTCCCAGTGAGAGGGATGCAAAGGTCCTGCGGGGAACTCCTCACTTTGTGAAACGTGCTCTGAAGTGCTCCTTGCACAAGACAGTGCGAGCTGCTCTTTATTTAACCCCTCCTCCCTACCAGGCACTCTGCCAAACACTTATGATTGCTCTTTGCTCTTACAGTCCTGCAGAGTAGAGATTTCCAGCCCACTGCCATCGTGCACAGGGGAGACGCTCTTCTGTGGTCACACAGATGAGAGGGGACAGAGGGAGGCTCAAACCAGGACTATCCCTGTCCTGCCTTAGTGCCCTGAGGTCCTTAGGCCCTCCAGCTTTAGGCTGGTCAGACAGGCTAAGGGCCCGGAAATGCAGCCTTCTCCAATATCCTGACAGGGAGGCTGCTGGCAGGTTTTGTCTTTCTGTGTTGGGTTCCCAGAATGTGGACAACCAGTCCCTCAGCAGAACCATCTTCCTGGGTATCCCTAGGGTGTTCTCACCCTTGGGATAACCTGCCTCCCCCATTCCTCAAATAAGTAGCCACTCATTCCTCATGTGCCAGCCTTCCCAGAGCCCCATGCATAGTCAGGGAGACAAACCCTGAAGCAGTGGCAGAAAAGTATCAAGGCCTGATGACGATGGTCAGCCTGCAATCTGAAGAGGAGGTGGTACCTAAAAACTCTCACGGAGTCCTTGAAGGGTGAGATGGCAAAGAATGGAAAGGCAGGCAGAGGGAACTGTGTGAAGACTACAGGCAGGAAACTGCCTGATACCCCTGGGCAGAGAACTACACAGGGCATCAGGGGTATGTGAGAAGGGTCAGCAGGGAGTCTGGTGGGCGGGCAGGGCCTGGCTACCAAGCATGGGAAGCAAAGCATGCACCAGGGACAAGACTGGGTTCAGGATTATGGAGAGGGGGCTGCTATAGTAGTCAATGTCCCAGTTCTTGTCAATGATATAGCCATCTGGACACAATGCCTAAGGCTTTTGCACCTGCTGTCCCTCTGCCCTGAGCATTCCTCTACCTCAAATTCCATGGCTCCAGGCTGCGCCTGTGGCTCAGTAAGTAGGGCACCAGCCCCATATACTGAGCCCCATATACGGCCCCAGCCAAACCGTAACAAAAAATAGCCCAGCGTTGTGGCGGGCACCCGTAGTCCCAGCTGCTCGGGAGGCTGAGGCAAGACAATTGCCTAAGCCCAAGAGCTGGAGGTTGCTGTGAGCTGTGATGTCACAGCACTCTATGGAGGGCAATAAAGTGAGATTCTGTCTCTAAAAAAAAAAATTCCATGGCTCCTTCCCCCCGTCTGCAGGTCTCTGTTGGAAGGTCCTCCCTGCTCACTCTCCATAAAATCTGCTTCGTTCACTATGCAGCATCTCTCCTGACAATGAGGGGAGAACAATTGTCATTTGTGTTCACTGAAGAGTCCCCAGAAGGGTCTTTACTGGTACACAGTAGGTGCTCAAAAAAATTTTTTTTGTTTGTTTGGTTTTGGTTTTTTGAGACAGAGCCTCAAGCTGTCACCCTGGGTACAGTGCTGTGGCATCACAGCTCACCGCAACCTCCAACTCCTGGGCTTAAGCGATTCTCTTGCTTCAGCCTCCCAAGTAGCTGGGACCACAGGCACCGGCTATTTTTTGGTTGCAATTGTCATTGTTGTTTGGCAGATCTGGGCTGGATTCAAACCTGCCAGCTCTGGTGTAAGTGGCTGGCGCTTAAGCCGCTTGAGCCACAGGAGCCCAGCCTCAAAAAATATGTTAACAGAATGAATGAACATAAGCCCTCTCCAAACTCAGAAACACAGGCACAAGTCCCTGGCTCAGCCCATGGCCAGCTGAGTAAACTCAGGGAAGGTCCCTTCTCTCTACAGTAGGTTCTCAGTGCCCTGCACTCAGGCGGTTCCACACTTCTTCACTGGTGGCTAATTCCCTCTGGCATTCCCACAATGCCACACCTCCTCCCACAGGCTAGGGAGGGGAGGAGGACAGTGTCACACAAGTCTTCCTGGGGCCTGAAATAGGGTGCAGGCAGGAGAGTGCCCACAGCTTTCCATAGGAGCCCCGTGCTCCTGAGGCCTCAGCACCTGTGCAGGTATGATGCTCCATCTCTATCCCTGCATAACCACATGTCTGCACCACCACCTCCAAGCCCTTCCCACACTGCTCCACACAGAACCAGAGTGAGAGGAGCCCTCAGAGACCATACAAGGCTCAATTCAGCTGGCATCTCAAGGCCAGGCTTTTCTCACGGGGGTATCTTTGCTGAAGGGAACCCCAGGGCAGGCTGATGTGTACTCAGACCAGGTCTCTGAATCCAACCCTGGTGAGCAGCCACAGGATGATGCCCACAGAAGCATCTGGCATCTAAATGTGAGCATCTATAGGCCCCTCAAGACCAGGGATCACACCAGCCATTTGCCTTTGGACACCTATCATACACTACACACGTGGCTACCTACAAACCTCTCAGTTCCTTGCTGTGAGAACCCCTGGATGTGGGTGGCAATATTCACAAAAACTGGTTGGTTTTCTTTGGGTGGGGGAGGTGCTTCAGCCTCTAACCTCCTATGTTCGGGGAACTCCCGACCTTGGGACCCCAGTGGCCTCACTCCTGCCCATTCTAGACCTGGTTCTCCTGTCTGGTGACACTACCCACCCACTCTTTCGCCATAAATCCTGTTTACAATTGGGACCCATGGCTGACACACACAGTGCCTCACACATGGGGAGATAGAGGCCTCAGGACCAAAGTCCCTCATCCCAGTCTTCACTGGGAGTTTGAATTCTGGTCTGTGCTTCTGATCCCCTCCCTCTAGCCACTGTCCTGAATTTCCAAACAATGATCATTCCTACCCTCTCCCCTGCACCCCCAGAATCCTTTTTGCTCAGCAGAGAATGATCGGAAAGGAAACAAACAAGGAAACAAACACTGCTTGCGGCCATCTGTCTACAGTGCTCTGCAGGTGCAGCTATCACTTCGTGCCTACTCCCAGAGGAAGTGATTTACACACTTAATCTCCTTGATTCCTCCTAGCAGTCCTGAGAAGCAGAGATTATCTCTCCAAGAAGAGGCTCTGGGATAAGAAATGGCCTGCTGAAGGACATGTTTCCCTTTCAAAGGCAATTTGGCATGACCAGTCAAAAGTATAAATGTATATGCCCTTTGATTCAGTAGTGCTCCTCCTAGAGAGTCACCGTACACACGCACTTGCAAAGATGCAAAATCATACACATAGAAGGTTAGTCACTGTGGCACTATTTGCAAATGCAGAACTGGAACCAATGCCAATATCCGTCAACAGGGGACCAGTCAATAAACCACTGTTCATCCATGTACTGGAATTCTCTGCAGCCACAGAGAAGGAGCATGCTCTCTGAAACAAAAGGTAATAATAACCAAGACACATTAAATGAAATAAACAAGGTGCAGAACAGTGTGCTTGTAAATGCTACCTTTCATGAGATAAAGTGGGGAGATTAAAATCTGTGCTCACTATTAAGAAGTAAACTGGGTGGCGTCTGTGGCTCAAAGGGATAGGGCGCCGGCCCCATATGCCGGAGGTGGTGGGTTTTCAAACCAGCCCCGGCCAAAAACTGCAAAAAAAAAAAAAAAAAAGAAGAAGTAAACTAACACAGGCTGGGCATGGTGGTTCACGCCTGTAATGCTAACACTCTGGGAGGCAAAGGCGGGTAGACTGCCTGAGCTTACGGGTTTGACACCTGCCTGAGCAAGAGCGAGACTCCATCTCTAAAAATAGCCAGGCAATGTGGCGGCCTGTAGTCCCAGATACTTGGGAGGCTGAGGCAAGAGAATCACTTGAGCCCAAAAGTTGGAGGTTGCTGTGAGGCTCTACGGAGGGCAACAAAGTGAGACTCCATCAAAAGGAAGGAAGGAAAGAAGGAAGGAAGGAAAGAAAGAAGAAAAGAAAGAAAGAAAGCTAACACAAAGATGGAGTAGCAAATAAATAGCCCAGGAGCTGGGGAATGAAGGGCCACAGCTCCTTCACTTTAGGGCTTACTGGCAGCCCTAAAGCTATCTCCCAGCTAGTGGTCTCCTCCAAGCAACTGGGTACAGAGTGCCAGGGAGGTGGGGTGGGGGTGGAGCTGTACTCTGAGCACCACACCCAGCCACCCACCATAGGTGGAAACACAAGAAAGCATAGCCCCAACCTGGCTGCCCTCCCAGCAGTCTCATCAGGGCCTAGAATGAATGACAGGAGAGTATGGAAAGTGGCTGCCTTGAGGCTCAATGTTCCCACCATTTCAGAAGCAACTCAGAAAAATTTATAGGTAAAATGAGATACCTTAGATTTGCTGCAAAATAACAGGAGTGAGAGCAACATGGAGGGACAGATTGGTCACTAGCCTGAGAAAAGGGTTCATCGGGCTCATAATATTTCTACTTTTATATGCTTGAAAATGTCCATTAAAAGAACAGTAAATGCCTGTAACCCTAGCACTCTAGGAGACTGAAGTGGGTGGATTGCTTGAGCTTAGGAGCTCGAGACCAGCCTGAGCAAAGTGAGACCCAGTTTCAAAGAGTGAAGACTCTGCCTCAAACCTCTCTCCAAAAAAACCCAATTAAATGGCTCAGCACCTATAGCTCAAGCGGCTAAAGCGCCAGCCACATACACCAGAGCTGGCAGGTTCAAATCCAGCCCAGGCCTGCCAAACAACAATAACAACTACAATGAAAAAATAGCCAGAAACCTCATAAATGCATTCAATGTACAAAGTTATGATTTAACAAAAATAATTTTAAAAAAATAGCTGGGCATTGTGGTAGGCGCCTGTAGTCCCAGCTACTTGGGAGGCTGAGGCAAGAGAATTGTTTAAGCCCAGGAGTTGGAGGTTGCTGTGAGTATAATGCCATGGCACTCTACCCAGCTTGAGGCTCTCTCAAAAGAAAAAAAAAAAATTTTTTTTAAGCAGTTAAATGACACCAACCCCCTCTGTTAAAAATGGCTTTTATCAAAAAGGCAAGCAATAACAAACACTGGTGAAGATGTGGAGAAAGGAGAACCCTCGTACACTGTTAGTGGGAATGTAAATTAGTGCAACCACTGTGGAGGTTCCTCAAATACCTAAAACTAGAACTACCATATGACCCAGCAATCCCACTGGTAGATAGCCAAAGGAGGGGAAATCAGTACACTGAAAAGATACTCTTGGCTCGGCACCCGTAGCACAGTCGTTACGGTGCTGACAACATGCACCGAGGCTGGTGGGTTCAAAACCGGCCTGGGCCAGCTAAACAACAATGACAACTGCAACAAAAAAAATAGCTGGGTGTTGTGGTGGGCACCTGTAGTCCCAGGTACTTGGGAGGTTGAGGCAGGAGAATCACTTAAGCCCAAGAGTTAGAGGTTGCTGTGAGCTGTGACACCAGAACACTCTACCAAGGGTGACATAGTGAGACTGTCTCAACAAAAAAAGATACTCTATGTCTGCATTCCCATGTTTACTGCAGCACTATTCACAGTAGGCAAAATGTGAGATCAACTTAAGTGTTCATCAATGGATGAACAAAGAAACTATGGTGTATACACACAGTGGAATATTATATAACCACAAAGAAGGACAACAGCTGCCTCTTGGGTTGGGTGTTCATTTCCAACAACACAGATGGGACCAGGGAACACTATGTTAAGTGTAATAAGACAAATACAAAAGGAGAAATCTAGCATGTTCTCATATGCAGGAGCTAAATATTAAAAACAATTAATCTCATGGAGACAGAGTACAATGACAGTTATAAGAGGCTGGGAAGAGTAGTGGGGAGGGGGTTAAAGTGGGGATGCTTAATGTGTGCAAAAACTAGTAAGATAGAATGAACATGTGACAGGACAACCAAGTGATCAATGCTATAATCAACACTGATTTTACTAGAATGAGGTATACTAGAATAACTAAAATTGGCCAGGCATGGTGGCTCACATTTGTAATCCTAGCACTCTGGGAAGATTGCTTGAGGTCAGGAATTCCAGAGCAGCTCAAGCAAAAGTGAGACCCTGTCTCTACTAAATACAGAAAAACTAGCTGGGCATTGTGCCGGGTGCCTGTAGTCCCAGCTACTTGGGAGGCTGAGGCAAGAAGATCTCTTAAGCCGAAGACTTTGAGGTTGCTATGAGCTATGATGCCACGATACTCTACCCAAGACAACTGAGTAAAATTCTGTCTCAAAAAACCCCCACACAAATATTTTTGTTTTGTTTTAGTTTGGAAAACAAAATCCTCCACAAAAACTATAATTGTAGAATTGGAATGTTCCTAATACAAAGAAATGATAAATATTGGAGGTGATGGGTATCCCAATCAAGATTAATTTACATTGTTGACCTGTATCAAAAAATCATCGGTAATTTATTAGGATATACAACTGTATGTACCCACAAGAATGAAAAAAAAAAAAAAAAGAAAGAAAGAAACAGGCTCAGCACCCATACTACAGTGGTTATGGTGCCAGCTAAATGCACTGAGGCTGGCGGGTTCAAATCCAGTCCAGGCCAGCTAAACAACAATGACAACTACAACCACAAAAAATAGTCAGGCATTGTGGTGAGCACCTGTAGTCCCAGCTACTTGGAAGGCTGAGGCAAAAGAATTGCTTAAGCCCAAAAGTTTGAAGTTGCTGTGAGCTGCGACACACCAGCACTCCACTGTGGGCAACAGACGAGAGACTCGGTCTCAAAAAAAAAAAAAAAAAAAAAAAGGCGGCGGCGCCTATGGCTCAGTGAGTAGGGCACCGGCTCCATATACCAAGGGTGGCAGGTTCACACCCAGCCCCACCCAAACTGCAACAAAAAACAGCCGGGCGTTGTGGTGGGTGCATGTAGTCCCAGCTACTCGGGAGGCTGAGACAAGAGAATCACCTAAGCCCAGGAGCTAGAGGTTGCTGTGAGCTGTGACACTACAGTGCTCTACAGAGGGCAATAAAGTGAGACTCTGTCTCCTTTAAAAAAAAAAAAAAAAAAGAACAAAACCAGTTAAGTCTTTCATGACAGCCTCATTTCTAAAGAAGCCTGGTCCAGCCATGGTAACAACCACCCTGAGTGGCTCCCTAGGGCCTGGCCCAGAAGGTGCTCAGTGAACTCTGGCTAAAAGAAGAACTGAGGCCTGAGGCCTGCACCGTGAGGGACAGGACAGCTAGATGGAGGGCTGTCAAAGGCTGAGGCACATTGTGAGGAGGTGGCAGGAATGTGGGGCTCCCAGAACAAGCCTGTAACTGCAATGTCTCGGTGTTCAGCGGGGAGCCTGTGACAGCTGACATTTACTAAGCTGTTATTTTAGGCAATCTCTTTATGTGCCTCACAGCACCCCTGGGAAGGGGTGTGACCAGGACTCCCAACCAAAGACAAAGAATTAGGAGGTCCAGAGAGGCAACACACCCTAGGGACCTCCCTCTTTCACTGCTGGGCCACTAAGACCTCCAAATCAGCTCCCCGGCTGCTCAGCTTCCAGGAGGAAGGTCCTGAGACACCCAGGCCCACATCAATCATAGCCCTGAGGGCCTAGGCTTTCCATCCACTCTGCCCCTGGGAGACAGGGAATTCCTCCTGGGTGCTCTGGGGGACAGTGGCTGGGTGCTGGGAGGCCTGGACATAGAACAGAGGTGGTGACACAGCCCAGATAGAGGAGAGGGTAGCAGCTGCCTATGCCAGCATGTGGGAGCCCAGGCAGGGGTTTCTAGCTCAGCCTACTGTGAGAAACCTCTGCCTATGATTCCTTGGGGGACAATGAAGAGGCACCAGTTATGGGTTATTCCCCCAGTGAACAACCATTCAGACGCTCTTCCACTTCCACAAGCCTCTCAGCAACTCACAGAGACAAAGCAAGTACAGATCACTTAGGGGCTGGAAATGGTAAGGCTTAGGAAGTGCCATCTTCCTCAGCAAAGTCTGGCTAATCAACTGACAGTGTATGTGACTGGGTGTCAATGATGACAATAACAAGCACCCACTTAACAAGCCACATGTACCTGCCAGGTGCTGCTCTAGGACTCACTCCACAGCCTCAGTCTTGCAGCCCTGTCTACAAGCTGCACTGGGCCTTTCCTTGGGCAGCCCCTCTGGCCTGCGCCTGCCCAGGGTGGAGGAGCTGAGACTACCCCAGGCTGGGTTTCCACCTCCAGCTGGTGCTTCAGAACTGCATGCACAGGGTGGGTGCACAGGAAACCTGGTGGGGACTAGAAGGGACACTTCCTGAAGATCACCGCCTCTAAGAAAGGAAAACCACCTCCTTTGCAGTTCCTGCCATTCACACATGAGGCAGGCATATGAGATTATAGTGGCCATGCAGAGGATCAGGCTGGGCTCCGCCACCATCTCTGCATGGTCTGTCCCTGCACTGAGACTGAAACTCCAGTTCCTCTCACCAGGATGAGGCCTCCCAGATGCATTAGATTCATGGTCCTCCACCGGCCGCTCACACGTCTCCCCAGCAACCCTGGCCACTCGCCCTTCCTGCCTCCCTGTCTGCACCTGCTCTTGCTTAGCTCAGAAAGCTTCCCCTGCATTCCCCTAGCTCTTCCCTTAGCTGACTTGTCATTTAGGTCTCAGCTGAAATGTCACCTCCCCTGAGAAGACTTCTCTGACCTCCTTCTAAAGGAGCACCCCCTCACGCACCCTCTACATCCTGCTCCTCTGTCTCCTCACAGAACATCCCAACCTGTAATAATCTGTTTACTTGCTCATTCTCTATCCTAGACCAAGGGCTCCCTGAATCTAGGGACGTCTCTGTGGTGTCTCAAGTAAGCTTCTGTGAATGAATAAATGAATGTATTGGCTCCATGAAATGAAGACAACGTCCACCCTTCCCTTCTCCCCAGAGAACCAGGCGTGGAGGGAAGAGAACCCACACCATGCCCTGGAAAGGAAGCCTGCTCAGGAGAGGCGGAATGGCCTGGTCCTCTCCTCTGAGCCTTATCCCCTCCCCAGGCCCACTGAGAAGCTGAATCCCCCAGCTTCATGGGTGAGAAGAGATGTTCTCTGTCCCCTCCTTGGAGGGAGGCAACACAACTCAGGGAGTGGGTGCAGCTGCCTTGTGTGCCAGCTGCAGTGGGTGGGGTGGGCTGGGCTTATATAACCAGCCAGGAGCTGTGCTCCAGACCCTGGGCCTCAGGCAGTGATGTAGGAAAGGCCAGCCTATGCGAATGTGCAGATGGCAGGTGCCATAGGCCTGCCTCCCCTTCCCACTCATCCTGACCTTCCAAGCAGCTCGTCCAACTAACGATCCTGTTACAGCAACACATGTGGTCAGAGCTTTCCAAGTCTCTTAGGACAGAAAGAATAAGGCAGATTGCGCATGACTTTCCTCATGCAATGGAGCCTCACACAGAACAGGAGCATGATGAGGCCAATGGTGCATGTGGAAGCAAGGGGATGTCAAGGCCTTAATCCCAGGGTCCCCAGTTGCACAGAATATACTAAGCACCTGAACCCCACCTATGTGACCAGCAACTTTTAATTATAAGCTATTATTACAACCAATAATAGCAAAGGCTTACATACATTGTCTTTTCAACAACCCTAAGAGGTAGTATTTATCATTCCCATTTTCTTTTTTTTGTTGACAGCCTCAAGCTGTCACCATCTTGACCTGGGTAGAGGGCCGTGGCATGACAGCTCATAGCAGCCTCCAACTCCTGGGCTCAAGCGATTCTTCTGCCTCCGCCTCCCAGGTAGCTGGGACTACAGGCGCCTGCCACAACGCCCTGCTATTTTTTGGTTGTAGCCGTCATTGTTTGGCGGGCCTGGGCTGGATTCGAACCCATCAGCTTAGGTGTATGTAGCTGCCACCTTAGCCACTTGAGCCACGGGCGTCGAGCCATATCATCTCCATTTTCAAATAGGGAAACTGAGGAACGCATCTAAGGTTACACAGCCAATACAACGGCAGAGCTGGGATTCAAGCCTGAGCAGTCTGTGGCTCCACAGTCCCTGCTCTAAACTATACCCTTGCCTGTCTTTCTCTTCACAACCACAGGTTGGGGTACAGCTACCCCTCTTCCGCCCTTTCCAGAGGAGGAAAATGAGGCTCAGAGAGACCAAAGACACAGCATGCAGCCTGGCCCAGCTTCAAAACCCACTTTATCACGCCTGGGGCTGGGGGTGACTGTGCCACAGAGAACAGTTTGAGGTATCCAATATTCTTATCTAAGCAAGGTACCACCAGCCTTGCTACCATATTCCCTGTCCTAGCTGTCCTTACTTACTTCCAAACTCTTCTCTTGGGCTACATTGTGCTGTCTGCTTGCAGGCCAACTTGTCTCTCACAGGTCCCTTTATGGACAGTGAGCCTGCAAGGCACAGCCAGGTGTGTCTTGGCCAATCTAAGACGTTAGCAGGGCACAGAGCTCAGTACTGGAGGAACAAGTGCCTACACCACTAAGAAAACACAACCAGTTCTGGGGTGAGTGGAGATAATGACATTCACAGAACACAGTGCTCAAGACTGTCCCCTAACCCAGAGCTTTCTACTGGGATGTAGGTGGGGGTGGGGGTGGTGGTGGCGTTCCTTTGTGGCTTCCATGAGCCCCCAACTGGAAGGGGCTCCTCAGAGGGATGTGCACATCTGAGGATACTGGTGATTTTCTGCTTCCTGAAATGAATGCACCTTCTCAACACATGAAACAGAGTGACCTACTGACAACATGGCCTTTTGGAGCCAGACCATGTGCTTGGTGGTACCTACTTGGGATGTCTGCAGAGCCCAGCAGACAGGGAAAATGGAGGATCTTACCTAAGCCTGCGTGTGCCACCTGGGTCACAGATCTGGACTCAGTGGTCCCATTCTGGCCACCAGAATGGCCAGCCTAATGTCAGAAAAGGTTCTAAGTATTAGAAAGGAGTGCATGTGGTGGGGAAAATAGGCATCCTGGGACCTGGCAGAGGCCTTGCATCCATCCAATGAACTCTCTCTCTTCCCCTCCTAGGACACCAAGTCGATTCTGGCCCTGGAAACTCAAGAGACCCCACCATTACAGGGAACGGCTCCCATCTCTTCATGGCTGAGTGTCCTCCTCTGAAAAATGGAACCAATGAGGCCGAGACAGACAGACACACACAAAGACTTCTAGAAGCAGCCACCAAAATCACATCTAGCATGGGGCTGGTGCTTGGTAAACAGAAGCTGCCATCACCACAGCCAGGGCTTGGCTCTTCAGCAACACCTCAGGGAGTGGGTGTGGACAAGCAAAGAGCAAACACAATACCTGCTCCGTGCAGAGGCTCACCAAGCACCAGTCCCCCAGCTCAGAAATACTGGTCACACTCCTTAGACAAATATTTACCCAGGGCTGGGCACCTGAGGGTGCAAAAATGAAGACCTAGGGACACATAAGCACCAAGAGGGAAAGTGGCAGGAGAAAAGAACTGAGGAAGCTCTGTGAGATGGGGGTGAGGGAAGTACAGGCTGACTCCCCATAACCCAGGGCTGACTCTGCTCCCCCACTCACATGTAGCACTGGGGCCAAGAAGTTCTGTTCCTCAGTCTACCCACCTGCTCCCTATCTTACAGCTTTGCCTGGAGTCCCACAGGCAGCACAAACAGCTCTCCACATGGTGCCTGCAGGCAGGCTGTGTTGTGCTATAGGGCAGGGCCAGGCTCCAGGGTCGACTACCTAGGTCTGAATTCCCTATTTATTACTGATTACACATGAGCTAGACTTTACCCTCTGGGTCTCAGCGTCCTCCTGTATCTATGAAATAGTGCAACAATTCCACCTACCTTGTGGGATATGGACCAGACAGAACGACTTGGTGCATGCAGAGGGCTCAGTGCCCTGCCTGGCACACAACGTGTATTCCGCCAACACTAGCCATTACGATTCTTTTTTTTTTTTTTTTTTTTTCCTAGAGACAGAGTCTCACTTTGTCACTCTGCCATGGTGTCATAGCTCACAGCAACCTCAAATGCCTGCACTTAAGCAATTGTCTTGCTTCAGTCTCCCAAGTAGCTGAGACTACAGGTGCCTGCCACAAAGCCTGGCTATTTTTAGAGACAAGGTCTTGCCCTGGATCAGGCTGGTCTCGAACTCATGAGCTCAGACAATCCACCTGCCTCGGCCTCCCAAGTGCTGGGATTATAGGCATAAGCCACCATGCCCAGCCCACAATTCTTGCTGTTACTGATCTGCGGGACTCCAATGGCCCAAACACAGCCCTAAGTGCTCCTCTGGGACTCTAAGAAAACTGGCCTTGTCCACTTGTGTAAGAATTTACACAGCTTCCTGTCCTCACTTACTTCAGAACACTTAGGCCAACACTTGAGTTCAGAGGGCTGGATGGGTCTGAGGGAAACGCATGTAGTTGGGCAGTGACTCTTCTGTGAACTGCTAAGGGCAGAGGGTGCATTCGCTCCCTCTGTCACAAAGTGCAGCACAGGTAAAGAAATCCTGGGTGCTCAGGCCTATAGGAAAGTACTGGGCCTTGGGGACCAGGCCCAAGTCCAGTAAGAATTAGACAATGGAATGTATTTCTTCCTCTTAATCCCACCTGCCTCGAGAGTTAATATCTCAACAGTAACTCACTGAACACCTGCTTAGTACCTTGCGTGGGATGACGCTGGGGTCACAGTGTCCAAGACAACCCTGGTCCCTGTCCACACGGGGCTCCCAATCCAGTAGGAGAGACAGATCAGCCCCAAGACAGTGACAAACCAGAGTGGGCAGGGCTGGGGAACTCAGAACAACACCTAACCCAGCCTGGGAATCAAGGGAGAACTTCCTGGAGAGGGGCCATCTAAATGCCACTGGCCACTGGGAGGCAGGGACTCTGAGTCTCATTTACACCACCACCCCCCTCCAAAACATAACTGACACACAGCAAATGCTCTGTAAGTACCGGCTGAAAGAAAGATAGTGGGAAGGAGATCCTTGAAGAATGAGTAGGAGTTAGCCAGGTAAAAGGATAAAGTTTGGCATTATTTGTGAAGCTGAACATACCCATCAGCTGCAACCAGCAATTCTGCTCTTCGGTCTAGACCCCAGAGAAATTCTTGTTCACATCCCAGGTGCTGTGTATTGGAAAGTTCACAGATGCACGGTGAATAATCTGAAAACTGGCAAGAGCTCAAATGGCCAGCAGCAGCACAACGGCCAATCTCAGGCCACATGCTGTGAGGCAGCCACATGGATGGAACGGGGAAGCATAACGTTGAGAGGAAAAGCAAGACCCAGGAATCCACTCACAACACAAGATGATTTTTATAAATCAAAAATGAACAAAGCTAAACACTATGTTTTCCAGCAAACATGCACAGATGATAAAACTTTTAAATAATAAAAACAGGGAATGACAGTCACAATAGTCAGGATGGTAGTTACAGAGCTCTGTGCCCTACCCTCCTAGACAGCAGTAGAGGTGAGTTAATGGGCAATACTGTCATTCTTAAACTGGGAGGTAAGCTCACAGATCTTTATTACATTACATTTTAAGTTACGTGTGTGTTATATATATATTCTAAAACCAAGAAAACAATGGAATAATAATTTTAAAAACAAAAGAGAGGGAGAAAAGTTATGCAACAAAGGGAATAGTACATACAAAGGCTCTGAGGAGAGAGCGCTCACAGTGCCTTTGGAAAACCGAAGGTCACAGTCAGAGTCAAATAAAGCAAACAGGCAAGGCAAATAGGCAAAGGACTCACTCAGCACAGAGCTGGGGACACCGAGGTGCTGACGAAAGGTTTGCTCAGTCACTTAGTGGCTCAATGCTTCCTAACACTGCCACTCATAGAAGTCCTAGATTGGGCCAGGCTCAGAGGGGGTGGTTTCTGAGAAAACTTGGTGCCCATCAGGGGACAGCCAACCCTCCCAGAACTAGGCAGACTATTTTGGGCCACCTGCTTTAGGCTTCTGGTCAGGGACAGCAGATTGCCAGCTGGATTCAGAGGCTTTGGAGGCATTTTGGTTTGGAATTTTATTTTTATTTTATTTTATTTTATTATTATTATTATTTTTTAAGACAGAGTCTTACTATGTTGCCCTCTTGGGCTTAAGCAATTCTCTTGCCTCAGCCTCCAAGTAGCTGGGACTATAGGCGCCCACCACAATGCCCAGCTATTTTTTTCTTTTTTGTTACAGTTGTTGTTTAGCTGGCCCATGCTTCAAAAGGACATATTTATTAATTCATTCTTTAACAAACAGCCTGGGCTGGGCAGACAATGGTGAATAAAACAAGTCTGGTCTCTGCCCTCAAGGACTAATTGCTAGAAAGATAAATCATACAAGTAAAAATTACAAATTAAAAGAAAAGAAAGTACGTTATAAGAAAAACAGAGGAGGCCAGGTGTAATGGATCACACCTATAATCCTAGCACTCCAGGAGGTCAAAGCATGTGGACTGCTTGAGCTCAGGAGTTTGAGACCTGCTTGAGCAAGAGTGAGACCCTGTCTCTACTAAAAAATGGAAAAACTGAGGCAAGAGGATTGCTTGAGCCCAATAGTTTAAAGGTTGCTGTGAGCTATGAAACCATGGCACCTTACCAAGGGTGATGGAGTAAGACTCTGTCTCATAACAAACAACAACAAAAAAACCCCAGAGATATAAAATGTGATTGAGGCGAGCAGTTAGAAAAGACCCATAAGATAAACTGTGGTATATGTACACCGTGGAATATTATGCAGCCTTAAAGAAAGATGGAGACTTTACCTCTTTCATGTTTACATGAAAGCTGGAACATATTCTTCTTAGTAAAGTATCTCAAGAATGAAAGAAAAAGTATCCAATGTACTCAGCCCTACTATGAAACTAATTTATGGCTTTCATATGAAAGCTATAACCCAGTTATAACCTAAGAATATGGGGAAGGGGGAGAGGAAGGGTAGGGATGGGGATAGATGGGCAGAGGGAGGGTGATTGGTGGGATTACACCTGCAGTGCATCTTACAAGGGTACATGTGAAACTCAGTAAATGTAGAATATAATTGTCTTAACACAATAACTAAGAAAATGCCAGGAAGGCTATGTTAACCAGTGTGATGAAAATGTGTCAAACTGTTTATAAAACCAGTGTATGGTGCTCCATGATCGCATTAATGTACACAGCTATGATTTAATATTAATAAAAAAAAAAAGAAAGAAAAGAGAAAGGAACATTTAAGATGAGATCTAGAACAAGAGTTAAGAGGCTCAGCACCCATAGCACAGTGGTTACGGTGACAGCCACATACACCAAAGCTGGAGTTCGAACCCAGCCCAGGCTAGCTAACAACAATGACAACTGCAATAAAAAACAGCTGGGTGCTCTTCCGCCGCCATTTTAAATCCAGCTCCATACAACACTCCGCCGCCGCTGCGCGCCAGCAACCCCCTACCGACAGCTCAGCCACCATGGAGGACATGAACGAGTACAGCAACATAGAGGAATTCGCAGAGGGATCCAAGATCAACGCGAGCAAGAATCAGCAGGATGACGGTAAAATGTTTATCGGAGGCTTGAGCTGGGATACAAGCAAGAAAGATCTGACTGAATATTTGTCTCAATTTGGGGAAGTTGTAGACTGCACAATTAAAACAGATCCAGTCACTGGAAGATCAAGAGGATTTGGATTTGTGCTTTTCAAAGATGCTGCTAGTGTTGATAAGGTTTTGGAACTGAAAGAACACAAACTGGATGGCAAATTGATAGACCCC
>CAUYPK010011378.1:0-17602 GCA_963574355.1 Loris lydekkerianus | reverse complement strand
ATCCATCCTGTTGAGGTCCCCTTTAGATTCTGATTCTGCAATTCAAAAATATTATGTCTCTTCTCCTCTCCCATTCCCTGGAGATTTTATATATATACATATATATATGAGGTATATATGTATATATATATATATAAATATACATATATATGTGAGATATATATGTATATATATAAATATAAATATATATATATATCATATATATATCCACATTCCATATATATATGGAAACCTATAGAAACAGAAATCATTCCTATGCCCCAAGTTTGAAAAGATTGATTCCTTGATAGAAGTATTGAATGACTAAAGATTGAAGTCATAAACTGTATGACTGCTATTTGGGTAGACAGTTAAACCAGTTATAAATTCCCTATTTCTGTTGGTTTTCAGTTAAGGCTTCTCAATTTAGTATCTAAGGACAATACAAGAAATTTAAAAATACCTCTGCCGTCATCTATTTACATATGTACATCCATCTACTAATAACTCTTTTTTTAAAAAGAAATAAAAATAATATTATTAAACTATGCTTCTATTATAAACTTTACCAACAAACCTTCTAAAAAATCTATTCTAGTCTTGACTTAGTTTAATACAAATTTAACCAATCTCTCTATAATTTGCAAATCTATTTTCTTCCTTATTTTTTCTTCTATTACTCCTCCCAAATTCCTGAAAAATGATATGGATTGTTGGGTATTTTTTGGCAAATGCTCAGTGTTTTGAAAGTTGATTTTTCTGGCTATATTCCCAACTTTTTCACTAATAATATCTCCACTTTTCTTGGCATTTAATACTACCAATATTTAGGCAATTTTTAATCCAAATAACCATTTTTATTTCTGTTTAACAGATAATTGAAGCTGAATAGGTAGTAGTTACTATTGCTTTCTTCTATCAACTACTCACATTTTACTCAACTAGCTAAGAAAAATAGACCTATTAAATGCAATCAGTGTAGCCTGGCTTATTGTACCCTCAATGAATCCCTAACAATAAAAAAAAAAAAAAGAAAAGAAAAGAAAAGAAAAAAAGACCTATTACTTCATTTTTCTTTTTCTGAATCTGATTGAATATGCTCTTTTTGTTGCCCTTAGAGATTTTTCCCAAAACTCATGGGGCCTAAGTGCTCCTGACACAGATCATAATGTGCCGTGCTGCTCTTCTATATTAATCCTTTCTTTTACTCTCTATTTTCTTCTCTTTCTTACATCTAATTAAGATAGTCATAAAGAAAGAAATCCTACAAAGAACAGGAGAGTAGAGGGAAGCCCACTGTTTAATTTGTAAATTATTAGTTCCTTAATACTTCGCAAATAGGATAATGATGCCTTGCACAAAAGTTGAGAGTGGCATTTCCCTTGAAAATATTTTTTTCTTAGACAAATTTGTTTTATGCCACTTTCCCAACATTAACTTCCACAAATTTTCACAAGTTAAGAAACATGGAGAATTAGGTAATGAAAGTTTATTAGCATCATTAGATAATGAGCATTATCTCAACTGTTTGCAATATCATGAAGCTTCATCTCAGAGCTTTAAAGTGAACATTCTACCATATCCTAAGTTGGGATCAATATTTGAGCCCCTTTTGGATACATGCCTAATTCAGAGATTACTTCCAAGCAACAGTCTCTATTTTAGTTTGTGTGATTGAATAGACCCTGGAAAACACTATAAAATTAGGATGGGAATTAAAGGAGGATATTAGAGAAGAGGACCAGATGAACTAGTAGGGGGAGGTACTTATAGGAGTTCTACTGCAACTTAACTATTCTCTGATGAATTTGTTGCTAAGATCACCTTTGAAGATTTCCGTTATCTCAGTGGGTGATCCGGCATTTTCTGTGGGTTAACCTTTATTTAATGGGATGGAGGACTTCAGAGGTGGAGAAGGAAATACAAGGGTGACTGTCCATCCATTGCAGCTATCTAGCCATCTGCCTCTTCTGTCGTAGGAAGAAAAGAGGATACCGTTTGGCCTGTGCCAAAGAAATTTTAGTGTCAATTCAATCTAATATCATACAAAGGAAGTTTAGCAAATACCCATTAACCCAGAACACTGAATAAAGACAATAAGAACAGCAAGACAATTATGCTTTCTCTTCCAGCATAACAAATGGGAAAAATAGTTAATCACAGCCTTCTAGGGAAATGCCTACTTTCCCTTCAGTATCAAGTGCTCTGTCGGCTAACAGATCCCCTATTTTCTTGGTGCTGATTGACTTTCCTGATCTATGCCGATGTCTCCTCTCTCAGATGTAGACTGTTCCCTTTCAGAAAATGGCTAGGGTATATTCAAGTTGAAATGAGTCTTTGACCTGACAACCTCACCAAAAGCACACCAAGTTTTATAAAATGCAGATGTAAAATAGTATTGTATTGCATGCTATTGTGATAATGTACCGTTCTAGAGAGAAGATTTCTTGAGAATTAAAAGATTTTTAAATTGAGCTCCGCAGTTTGAAATTTATATTTCGGAAGCATACTGCATAACATTCAGATGGGGCTGAATTAAAGCCTACTTTTGCATTACTTTTTTATAGAGAAGTTTAAGCAGATTATTATGCTGTGTTTTGATCATCAAATTGATGTTCTAAACAAGAATTATTTTTTATTTTATAAAAGGACAACATTTTTCCAGGATTTTTTTGCATTTACTTGCAAAACATATGCTAATTATCAATGTACTTATTTATTCATTTATGTAATTAATTAAAAGATGTATACCAGATAATTGAGCAGACTAATTCTGATTAGTACATAAAATTGAAATCATAAAAATTAATTTCTTTTATGTTACCGACTGGCACAAATTAAAATATATAATTCAAATTTTCATGTTTTTAGATAGGGCATTTTCCAGACTTGCCTATATTAATAAATTTTATTGTTCAAAACTAAATTCATTTCCCTAAATTCAAAACTTACTACTCTTTAATTCTGTGAGAGGGCTCTTTGTCTTTAAGTCTGGGTTAAGCTAGGAATACCTTCTTAAAACCAGTAGAGTCCAATGTGTTTCAGAATTTAGAGTTTTTAGGAATTAGAAAGTTAATATTGTTCACATACTGCAAATTATCTGACACCTTTAGAGAGAGGCCTGAGACACCTTGTAATCAAAACTTCAAATTCTACACTGAAACATGTGCACATCCACACTAAGAAGGATTTTTAGTGACCATAAATAGCCTCACATCTGTTCAAGGAAGTCTCTGTCATCATTTGAGTTTGCTGCAAACTTAGAAAAACCTTAAGAAAAAAACATCATCTATAAGGACTTTGGATTTTGAAATTTCAGCTAGGAGATCATGGGCTATATCTAGGTTTTTAATATGTCCTTTATAACTTTGCCAAGGTTGTTTTTCTCACGCTCACATGTGGCATGACACATTCATTGTACAAAAACCTTCATGGCCTCCCACTACTTCCACCTTCAAGCTTCTTTTAAGACTTCCTACATCCATATCCTACCAACTTTGCCAGGTATTTTCCTAAAATGTGTGAATATCACCCCAGCCAAACTCAGCCTGCCAGCATTCCCTGAGTGCGCTTTCTCTTTTGCTCATGGTAGTGGTGGAATGCCTGCTTCCTGGGGCCTCAGGTCCACGCTCCACTTCCACTGCCAGCATCCTGTTTGTCTTCACCTGTCCCACTTTCTACCTTTGTGGGAGCCTTACTTCCATCCCCAGAGAGAATGTGCTTAAGTACAGCCTGCCCCTCTAATAAAAGCACTAATTTAATGTAATTGCCATGTGAATTGATGTTCATGTGATAATCCCCTCTCCATAGTAGATGAAAACCCCTGAAATTTTTTCGGCAGATTTGACATATAGCATGTATTCGAGAAATCTTTGAAATGTTTTAGTTAATGTCTCTCTCTCTTGCTTTCTCTCACTTTTTCTCTCGTTATCATCAGTCTAACCTCCCAGGAATCCTACAACCCATTGTTGTTGCCCTTTTGCCCTTATCTTGACCTTGTCCAAATGAAGAGTGTAGGTCTCAATGGAAAGTGCCTAGCACAGGGTCTAATCTCAATATACCAGTGTTGTTTCAATGTGTCTTTAGAAAAGGAAAATATATTTTCTATTTGGTTCCATTGTTCATCTTGATGCCAATATCAGCAAGGAAAGTGGTGAGTTGCTAGCCACGAAGAGTCACATAGTGTGTCACGGCTGCATCTGTGGGTCAGGGGGATTCTTCTATGCTGTGCTTCAGGCAGGAGAATCCCTCGCAAGCTGCCCATGGCCCTGTCCATCCAGACACATCACATAGCCTTTTCTCCTTTGAGGTATTGTTGCCTTCCTAGAAGTGTTGGGAACAGGGCTTAGGTCCCCACTGCTCTTACAGACTATAGATCTCCTTCCTTGCTTCCAATTTAGGGGAATATCTTTCTAGGTACTTTTAATTCCTAGAAATGTTTATCAACAAGTTATGTTTTCTACCCTGCCTTCTCAGGCCTCTTCTGAGAGAGGGCCCACTAAGAGCTTGATTGGGGTGGGGAGGGGAGGAAATGGAGAAATATGCAAGAAAAATAGCATGAGTCAGTATATCAAAAGAGATCTCAGCCACATCTGAAGTCCATTGCTCAATGTCTGCCTTTCTTGGTTATCCTCTAGGCTCCAGGAGGCCTAGGATAAAGTCTGTCTTGTTCACCTCCCTGATCCCAATGTCCGAATATTGCTTTGTTTGTATTAATAATAGGATCTTACTAAATTCTCGAACAGTGGAAAGGAAATTCAGACACAGTGAAAAAATGTATAGAAAATATACTGTTTATGAGGATAGAGCTTTGGCTCTGCTATTTACATTTAGTGGGCAAAACCCTTCACTTCTTCACACCTCAACTTTCTCATCTGCCAAATGGTTGGTTTGAGGATTAAAAGAGTATTTATAAGGCTCTCAGCATAAAACTTAGCACATAGAAAGGATCATCTGAGAATTGACCATTATTATTACCACTATCATAACCACTGTCATTTTTAATCCTAAAATAGAATTACTCTCTTGATGTTTATTTAGAGAGAATAACTGATACAGTTAAAGAAAAGATTATATTAATAAAATCAATACAATTTTTTTTACATCTTCCCAGACTATGAGGCTTTTTTGTAATTTAATTTTTTTTTTAGGTTTTAGGTTTTATTTTCCTCATTTATATCTTCTTTTAATGTATTTTTTTGTGTGTGTGTTTTTATTAAATTATAACTGTGTACATTGATGCATTTATGGGGTTCAGTGTACTGATTTGATATATAATGTGAAATATTACATTGAATTGATTAACATATCTATCACAATTAGTTTTGAAATGTACCATTGCATCATGTACATTAGGTGAGGTCCCCCCAAATACCCTCCTTCCTCTCACTTTTTCCCCCTTCACCCCCTTTTTCCCTTCTAATTTAAGGAACTAGAGTGATGTTTTACCATTCATATGAATGGGTAGGTGATTATATATTGATTCCATAGTAGTATTGAGTACATTGGATACTTTGTTTTCCATTCTTGAGATACTTTACTAAGAAGAATATGTTCCAGCTCCATCCAGGTAAAGAAAAGATGTGGAGTTTCCATCTTTTTATGGCTGCATTGTATTCTATGGTGTACATATACCACAATTTGTTAATCCGTTCATGGGTTGATGGACACTTGGGCTGTTTCCATGTCTTGGCAATTATGAATTGGGCTGCAATAAACATTCTGGTGCAAATGTCTTTGCTGTAAAATGATTTTTGATCATCTGGGCATATACGTAGTAGAGGAATTGCAGGATTGAACAGAAGGTCTACTTTTAGTTCCTTGAGTATTCTCCAAACTTCTTTCCAAAAAGGTCATATTAGCTTGCATTCCCACCAGCAGTGTAGAAGTGTTCTGTCTCTCTGCATCCACAGTAACAGCTGTAGTTTTGTGATATGGGCTAATCTTACTGGAGTTAGGTGATATCTCAAAGTGGTTTTGATTTGTTCTCCCCCATATCTTGCAGCTGCACTTCTGTAGTTTTTTCAGGCTGAGACAAATCTTCTTCAGAAATTCTTTTTTCATGGGGTCTCATCTTTGTCCTTTCTTAGCTGTATGTCATTAGGGAACATTCACAATAACCCCAGAATCCCATAATAAATCCTGTACAACAGGTAGAGCCTTTGGCACTGTATGTAGTTTGCCCATGTCGTCTTATACTTCACACTTGGCAGTGTTGAAGTTTATCTTCCATCTTTCTTCTTATTCACAGATCTATTGCAAGTTGGTTTCACTCACTTAGCGTTTTAGTAACTATGGTATTTAATGACATTTGTCAGTGTAGAAATTGCATTGTTCTCTTTCTTTTACAAATGATTAGTTGTAAGATTCACATTTATCATTTACATATGAAAAGAAAATTCTTAGAATTATTAAGGTTGACAGGTATAATTAAATGTAACAAAATGAAACGTAGAGAACCTATTTAAAAAGAAAAAATTCACTTGACTAGCCTTAAAATTTTATTTTCATTATAAAGAAAAAAATTAACTTTTTGAGCCATTTAACGTATTATATTCAACAACAGAAGGCTAATTCTTTCCGTAATATTTCTACAAGGCAAACTTTTATCATCAGTAATAAATTCTGTTTTTCACAGGCTCCAATTCTCACATTATTTAGTTGTTCAAAGGATTTCTATAGATTAGATTTAGATTTATAGATTTAGATTTTTCTATTTAAGCAGAGAGATTATACCATTTACTGCAATGTGGAATGATTTAGCTACAATTTTTTTTCTCTTAATTTCTTTTCTTTCCTTATTTAGCCTTCTAACAGTTTCTGCTTTTAAAGTTTTTCTTTTACCTAAATATTTTTGCATCCTATTACAGTATTTCCCCATCTGGTCTCTCTTAGCTAGAAGTTATTTTATCAACTTTGAGGGATATTTATCTTTATTTATGTTGCACACATGCCCACTGCAATGGTTATGTTGTAATGCATAATACATATTTTGGGCAAACAGGCTCTGATAGTATTTACATTATGGACAAACTTGGAGATTTCATCTCAGCATAATACATAGTTTTTATTTCAATATGATTTGCTCTTGGGGCCCCTTGACCTTTTATAATTAAAATAATTATTTATCTTTGCCTCCACAGCTCTTCAATCTCCATTATACTTCCCTTAGGCTGATCAATGAGCAGCCATTGTCAGTGACATTGACCATTGTCAGCCTGTTCTTACCATGGGTCACTTATGTGCAGTTATACAGCGTAATTAGTAGCAGCATAAATGGTAAAGTAAACTCTGTGCATCTATCATTTCGTATCATTTTCCCATGTGGAATTTGTGAGGAGACTTTAGCGTTCCCTGTGCTTGTTCCCTGTGCTTCTGTAGCCATTTCTTTTAATCCTCTTTGTAGTTGCTGCTCATCCTTTAAATCTAAACCTTTCCAAGTATTCTTTCTTATATCAATTCTCTCTTGGCCTCCTGAGGTGGCTTCATGCAGCCCTGTGACTCATAATTCTTACTTTTCCTCTGACTATTTTATAGCATATTCAACTGCCACCCTTGGCTGTCCGTAGACATCTCAAATTCAGCAAATCCCTAACTGAATTCAAGATCCATAACCACCCACCCTCCCCAGAAAGGGTTCCCTCTTCTAGTGTGTTCCTGTTACCATCCTTCAGTCTTTCAAGCTAGATACTAGGACTGTTCTCTGTTCCTCTTTTTTCCTTATGTTCTCAGCCAAGTTGCAAGTCCTGTGACTTCTGCTTCCTTAATATCACTCAAAATTGTCAATATATCCCTTTCTAGTGCTAAGACACAATCCTACAACTAGACTATTATAACCTCTTCCTATAAAGTCCCTCTGTCTTTGGTTTTACTCTTGCTCATTGATCCAGCTTAGGAGGCCTTCCATGGCTCCTCAAAACTCATGTTAATTGCACTTTTTTTTTTTTTTGGTAGCCCCTCTGCTTCACCTACATAATATTTTTCACTCTATATAATGCCCCCTCTCCCCCACTTATTTTTCTCAATTTCCTCACTAGATGTTAAAACCTATAACTTGGGGTTATACTCCCCCCCCCCTTTAATTCCCAGTAAAAGCTACACAGAAGACATTTAATACTTTTTAAATATTGTTGAATGTTAGTCATTTTCAAGCTTTCTAATATTTAAACTATAAAACCAGTAGAAAGAAATTATAACACATAAATTGCATAATGACAAAGTCTGGAATCAGAAAACCTGGATTGAATTTCTGGCTCTATCTTTGCCTTATAGAAGACTTGACACAACATAAAATTTTCTCACTATAATGTAATCATATAACACTCATCATTACTGAGTACATGGTAAAAGTGACAATAACATCTTGAATTTATGACCTCTGAGTAGTTAGAAGCATTTCTTATGAATTATTTATTTGTTCAATACCCCTTTGGGGTAGGCTTGCGTCTTTTCATCTGGAAGGTAATAAAGGGAGATACAGTCCTTCCTGTAATGATGTCAAAACACAGGTCCTGAGATGGTTACCTGCTTCACAATGTCATGAAGATTCATGATGTCATCTGAAGCTTTATGCTCTCAGGAGAGAAATGAGTGGTATAAGGTAGTTTCAAACTCTTATACATCCAATTTCTTAAAAATTCAAAATATTTGGGGGTAAAAATATGTACAAATTATTACAGTATTTCAGCTTATTTATTCCTGGACTGTTTTTCCATGTTTTTCTGGAGATAACTTTTTTTTCTCCACACCCACTAGAACCATCTGTGTACCAGGCAAGTTTTCTGAGATGTAAAGGGAAACATATCCATGTCATTTATTTAGAAAAGACTATGACTAATATTATTGTGGGGAAAAAATGGCAAAGTTAATGAAAAAGTGCGTTCTCCGTATGAATGCTCCACCCCTGCCCCTGGTTGCTGGGGGAAACCTGGCAGTTGTGGCCACACAAAGCCATGCCCTACATATAAGCATCTGCAGCAGTACTTGTCAAAGTCACCCTCCAAATAACTCCTCCAAGGAACAGACAGTCAGCATCTCTATGATCTGGGGGAGCCCCGTAAAATGGGGTTCTTCACAATTACGAAACAGTGAATTTTTTAAAAAAAATTATGCAACTTTGCATTCTACATGTATCAATGTTTCCTTTACATGAAAGTGTTAAAAATTATCTACTGTTAATTACAATATACTTTTTAGGAAAGTATAGCTTTAGATCTCAAGAAAATTTATCATTGCTAACACTTACTTTTATCCCAATTTGAAAAGCAGAGGATTCTAGGATATTGCAGCCCAGGCCAGGGGATTTTTGTTAGAATTTAATAGAATCCTCCCATATGTTTCCTTTTTACTTCCCTACAGGTAAACTCCTGAAATCCTTTTGCTTACCTCTCTAATGAAATCTTTAAAATGTAGCGCTACACACCCAAACGGTATTATTTTCATAATTATGTTGATTGAGAACTGTAAGATCAACTTCCTCAAATAGAGATTTTCTGTTTGAGAAAAAGAATTGGTCTGAGGTGAAAATTACCTAATTCCCTCTTTAGATCTCTCATAAAGTGGAAGGCTCTTTGTAGGTGAGCATTTTGAAAATATGATCAAACACAGAAAGCTGATCGTGCTCGGATATAAGTAAGAGAAGTGACTTATTATTTGGAAGAACTACCATGTATGCTGTTAGGTTTTTAATTTAAAATTATTTTGTTAGATAATGCTGTTGCAAGTGACATTATGATTTATTGCCACTAATCAAGATTCTGATCCCTCATAGACTTCTTGTTTGTATCTGTTTTTGTTCTTTGTTACATAAATATGAGGTTTATATATAAAATTCTGACTGTGTAATATAGGGCTAATGAGTCACAGATGGAAAGATGCTGGCACATTACCATCTAATAACATTTTAAACTCATATTCCATAGTAAAACAAAAGCAAATTGTACACATCTGTTTTCCAACTTGTAGCATTTCTGAATTTGTACAAAATCTATATTTAAAGGAATCTTATTTAGGGGGAAGAAAAAGAGGACACAGGTCACCTTGAAGCTATCCAGCCACGTAATAACCTTATCAGAAAGGATTTGGCAAAAGGGATAAGATTTCCTCTGCTTTGCTTCCTGAGAAGTTCTAGCTCTAAAGAATGAAAATCAAAGGCATGAGGGTTGAAGAAATGTATTCAGACTATAAACCTAATTTTATTGCCTCTCTGCAGAAACCTGAGCCCATATATTGCAGTTGTTGTTTATATTATTTGTATGGTAAACATGTTTTGTGTTTTAACAGAAATTGAGGGAAAGGTGGAAAAAGAACAAAGGCAGAGTTTCTCTCTCAGACCTACCCAATTGATAATGCCCATGGGAACAAATAATTGAAGTAAAAGTCTCTAAAACTTCTCTCCTCCATTCTCCTTGTTTAAGGAATTCAGAACCACTTTTCTGCTTTAAGGGGTTGTGTGAAGTGTCAAGTTCTTTTGGAAAAGTTACGTGACAGAAGTGATTACTGGAGAGTGTGACCATAAATCCCCCTGACATGGAATACACATGTTATAAGAGACAGATTTCTATCCACCACTTCTGCATAAATTCCTGAAACAGGAGAGACCTGAAATCCATCATATGATTGGAGAGAGAAATTTTGATGTGTGGGTGGTAAGACTATTTTGATGTGTGGGTGGTAAGACTATTTTTTGAGGCATACTATGTTGATTTTGAGGAATACTTCCGGACAGCAAAATTCTAGTCACTCCTGTTGTTCAAAGAAGACTTAATATACATATTGTATGTCCTGAGTTGCAGAGTGAATAGAGTATCAATAGAGGAAAATTACAGTGTTGTTTTCGTAACAGTGTCTGTGGTTATCTCCACTTTATACTAACATTTTGTAAGTGAGATCCCAAAAATGTTGAGCATAGCAACTCTTTATACCTGTGTATACACACAGGTCCCGTCTCCATCTTGCTGTTCAATGCTTTGAGGAATGGTCGGTTCTCCTGGGGGACCTCATGTGTCTCATTTTGTTTATGGTGTGTCAAACAAGGGCAGACTTAGAACGAGGAAAGGGAGGCATTAGGGATGTTGTTTTGTTTGTCCACCCGTGATATGTCTGTGTGACGTTTTGTGTCGTGTTGTTTTGGTGCTGTGCTGTCTATAGGGCCTGCCAGGCTTCCCCACAGTTGCTGCTCTGCACAGCAATCAGATCCTCACCGTCAAGGTTTGTGGTTGACACCTGTGCCTGCATGGTCAGAGCCACAACCAGCATAAGAGTGAGCAAGGACCGTTCGACTGGCTTGTTGAACTGGGTCGCTTCCTCTCATTTTATAAATTATCAGGCATTTGGGACCTCACTTAATGACAGTGAGGTCAAATATACTAAGAGGGTGCATTCTGGCTAGCACAGTGGCTCAGGCCAGTAATCCCAGCACTCTGGGAGGCCAAGATGAGTGGATTGCTTGAGCTCAGGAGTTTGAGACCAGTCTGAGCAAGAGTGAGACCCCCATCTCTAAAAATAACCAGGTATTGTGCTGGGTACCAGAAGTCCCAGCTACTTGGGAGACTGAGGCAAGAGGATCACTTGAGCCCAAGAGTTTGAGGTTGCTGTGAGCTCTGACACCACGGCACTCTTTCCAGGGTGAAAAAGTGAGACTCTGTCTCAAATAAAAGAGAGTGCATTCTGTGTGAAAGGAGGATATTGAGGTCCCCAAGCCGAGTGAACAGAGGCAGGCCTAACCATACAGGACCGTGCCACACCTCGATGGTTTGATGCGCATGCATTCTAATGCTCTGTGATACTTTTCCGGTCAATTAAATAATCCTAAGTACTCTCTCTGGACCTCAGGCATCAACAATGGCAGTCGAATTCATGCCACATTATGCTGGTTGACAAGTCTGACAGAAATGGAACTGGCGCTTCTCTCTAGACTCTCTGCTCAGAGTGCAGGAGGCAGGGTGACCCCATAACAAGACCCAACACCCACAGCAAAATGATGGCATTCGAAAAAGATTCATTGCTAACTAAAACTCTGGTCTCACCATCCCATTGCAGGGTTCTGTTTCTTTCGAGAAGAGCCAGAGGGTCTAATGTGAGATGCAAGTGCCAGTTCTGTTTAGTTTAATAGTCACTATAAGTCTAATGGATTTATCTTTATTTCTTTCTTGGGGCCTTCTGATGTCTATTCTTCAACTCTCTCATCTCTGAACTTCAACCTTTGACCTCACCTGACTGATCAGATGGTGTTTCCTAAAATCAATCATGGGTTTCTCTCTGCTGATCAGCAGCTCATTAAACGCCGCCTGATTAAGGTAGTGCTTCTTCTTGCTGAAGTCTGATTTCTGCTTTGCATTCAGTTATTGCTCTGTGTACTGTTGCTTTACCATTTACCTCTTACGGGTGAGGTGTGGGAGGTGGGTGGGTATTTATTTGGAAATGTCCTGGAACAAAATTACGTTTAGTGAGCTGTATTTGTTGAAATGTATATGAAATGATGGAAAGAGGGCCAGATGAGTGGCTCATGCCTGTAATCCTAGCACTCTGGGAGGCTGAGGCTGGAACATCCCTCGAGCTCAGGAGTTTGAGACCAGCCTAAGTAAGAGCTGGACACCATCTCCACTAAAGGTAGAAAAGTTAGCCAGGTGTGGTGGCGGGGTGTGAGACAGGATGATCTCTTCAACCCATAAGTATGAGGTTGCGCTGAGCTAGGCTGATGCCACTGCACTCTAGCCTGGGGCCACAGAGTAAGATTCTATTTAAAAAAATAAATAAATAAAATAAATTAATTACAAAAGACAAAGGTGTAGAAAGCCTATCTAATTTTTCTCTTAATTAAAATCTAACAAATTAATTGTAATGAGTAAAGATCCAGTTTCTGAGCTCTCTAGCTTTGGTAACTTATAAATCATTATGCAATATGGCAGGAGCCTCATGTGCTTAATTTTGTAGGGTTGAAAAGAAAACACATTTGTCTGAGTATAGCAGCCATTTTGTTAAACAAGGTGACTATAACAGCTATAGCATTGTTATGGATAAAGCTATGCAAAAGTATCATACTAGCTCCCAATACAGGGATACATTTATGCTGCTTCCCAAAGCTGCGAGTGCTGGTTCCTGAGCCGCTGTGATTTTAATGGCATGTATTCAGCTCACCCAGCATGAATATTTATGCGCTCCCTGCTGGCAAGAAAATTGTGTACAGGCTGCACTGTTTCTGGTGGTTCTGGTTCTTTTCATAGTGTAAACATGGATAAAATAATACAAATTTAAAGCATTGGAAAGACCTGGGTCTTTGTTATTTATGGTTATTGTTGGTTTGTTCCCTTCTCCATTGCAGGGTGACCAAGGCCAGGCAGGGCCTCCAGGTCCCCCAGGTCCACCAGGCCCAAGAGGGCCACCTGGGGACACAGGGAAAGACGGCCCCCGAGGGATGCCAGGAGTACCTGTGAGTCCCTTTTTGGATGAGTCGCTCTCACAGGTTCTGTTTCATATTAAGGGCTGAGGACTAGGATGGAGTATGATGGTGAGGGGTGGTAGGGCCAGAGGGTCAAGTGAGTAGAGTGGGCGAGGGAAGTAGGATATTAGAAAAGTCCAGAGCAAGATGCTCCTGGCAGCATCCTATTTTACTCCTTAATCCACCCGGAACCTATGCAAACCACAAGAAAGACCTAGAGACAGCAACTGAATGGGTTTTCAGGTAAGTTTTGTGATTGGAGGTGCCCAGTCTCTTGTGTATCCTGCCTACAGTAATATGCATCCATGCCTTTGGTTCACATAAGAGATTAGTTTGAAAAATGAAGTGGGAGACTGCTAACATTTTTCAAAGGGTCCATAGTAAATGCAATAAAGGTCCATACTGATTATGGAAAGTAGAAGAGGTAAAACTTTTGATACTTAATCCCTTGTAAACAATTTAATCCCCCCAAATTGCTAACAACAGTAAACTTGAAGACAGTAAAATTAATTAAGACATTGATGGGTATGGCTTAAATGTCACTTGTCTGTTATATGTGAGGTTTATTATTAGAAATGATTTAAAAGTCATTTCAATACTTAGCTGTACTAAAATTGGCCAAGTGTCAATGACGTAATAATAAAAGACATTGGATGAATGGTTTGGTTTGGTAGAGGAATGTAAAGAAACATATGGAAAAGGTCAAAAATATTGGATTTAAATTATAAAATTAAGCCTTCTTGCTGGATTACTTAATGTATTTCTTTAACTAAAATTATTTTCAATATCATTTTTGTAGTATAAAAGTAATAATGAAAATATGTATTCACAAAGAAAATTTTGACAATAGAGAAAACCAAAAAGAAAAAATAAAAATTCACCAAATTATTAATGTTTGGGTATATTCTCTTTCATCTTCAAATGCACATATATGTGACTTTTTTTCAAAGAATAATTCTCTTTGTAAGAATATAAAATACTTTAAAACTTTCCTGAGCCCTATTTTCCCTTATGAAACCTGCTATGAATTTGCTGATATAAAATAAGGAACTGACTTTCAACAACTGATTTGCTGGTTGTTATGACTGCTTTCACTGACACTTCAAAGCAGTGGTTTAATTCTAAAACTGTCTTCTACCGTCTCACCTTTTCTAAGGATAATACCCCCAAAGAGCGAGATCTGCAGCTTTTGGTATATTTAAAGCTCCATTGTAGATTGCAGGGTGCCAACTGAGATACAATGAATGTCTCTTTAATGGTACAGAATTAGATCACTGAGAGCATTGTGTACTGTAACAGAAATTAAATGCATGGTGGAAGTTATTTTTAAGAAACAAAGATAAAGGTAATATATGAAAAACTAAACAGTCTAAAATTATCTCATTTTTTAAATTAATATAGTTTATTCATGTAAGAAAGAAATAAAACTTTTTACACAAAGGACAAGTTAACTTATTTGTTTAATTCCACAAATACAATTTGAACTAGATATAGTTTTGGAGTTTATTTTATGCATTATGATAACCACTATAAGAAGGGGGCATATTTTGGGACAGAATCTCATTAAAGAGATGGAGTAAAGTTGTTATTGACATAGGCCACTATATTGCGTTCCAGTCTTGGTGGCCTGGGCTGAAGGAGTCCTTCTTGCCTCAGCATCCCAACTATCTGGGACAATAGGTGTGAACTACTACACTCAACCAAAAAAAGGTTTCCTAAAAATAAATTGGGAAATACTTATTTTGAAAAGCCAGCAACATCTATGTATATTGGCATTACAAGCACAGTTTTCTAAAAGAACATTTTCTCGCCAATGACTGTTCTTATAAATTAATAGTAAAACATGATAATCAATTGTATGTAATCTGAATGTTAGAAAATGATATTAGTATACTATAGCAGAATTTTCAATATCAATTTTAATAATAAAACAGGCCACTTCAGCCATTATTAATCCAGGAAGGTCAAAATTTAAAATCAGTTTCTATTCATTTTATTCAAGTACTACACTAAGAACAATTGTCTCACTGTCCTACATATGAAAGTTCCGAGTTCTCATAAAGATACTATGTCATCATTTTTATGTCACCATAAAGAGGATATCATAATTCTTACTAAATTTATTAAATCCTGAAATGTTTATAAAATTCTTTTGAAGAAAGAATATTTATCAACTCTCTTTTAATTGTGCTATGTTTATATTCCTCTATTTAACCTGAACAAATATATTTGACATTTACATGTCCACTTGGCATTGGGAAAAAGAAAAAAAAAATGACTGAAGTTGTTTTTTGATGTTTACAGCATTATTAAAATTACCTCTTTTCTTTTCTAAGGGTGAGCCAGGGAAACCAGGAGAACAAGGCTTGATGGCAAGTATCTCAATTTATCTTTTCCATATTAAAAATAATGAGAAGCCAGCTTAATAAAAACTCTGGTCAAGATTTATGTGTGACAAATGTTATCTGTCATAGGATAGACTATAACACAAAAGTTAAAATTAGTAAAAGTTAAAAAGCAAGATATAATCTGTGTGTGGTAACAATTGCCTGTAGTCCCAACTTCTCAGGAGTTTGAGGCAGGAGGATTGCTTGAGCCCAGGAATTTGAAGCTGCAGTGAGCTGTGATCATGCCACTGTCCTCTAGCCCAGGTGACAGAGCAAGACCCTGTCTCTAAAAAAAAATAAATTTAAGGAAAGGTAAGATGGCCTATGTACTACTACTACATGTTAAAGTTGCAAGATTATGCTTCGGATGTGGGAGAAAAGAGAGAGATTCCAGGCGAGGAACTGACAGAGATGCAGAAAGAGGTCAAAGGAGAGAATGTGATTTAAGCAGCTCTGTAATAAGAAAGGTTACATTTAGGCATATGCCTAGCAGCTTAAACAGAAATGCATTTTGAAAGTTTCAAAGGAATCAGAGGTGACTTAGCATAGCAAACCTTCTGTAGCATTTCAAGGACTTAATGAAGGGCTCGACCCAGAGAGAAAAAAGTTGTGCCTTTTGGGTCTCTGTCATTAAAAATTGTCATGAAATGACTCCATGTGGATTTGCTCATGGATACACAGGGCCCAGGTCCCCATGATTTGTTTGCGTTTGCCAATTGAAACGTTGTTGGTAAGCCCTGGAGAGTGGAAGTCCTTCAGAGTACCTTTCCCTGTCTCTTCCTGTCTCTTGAACTACCTTCTTTTTTATTTTATTTTATTTTATTTTATTTTATTTTATTTTATTATTCTGTTTGACACTGAGTCTTCCTCTGTTGTCTAGGTTAGAGTGCTGTGAAGTTAGTCTAGCTCACAGCAAACTCAAACTTTTGGGTTCAAGTGATCCTCCTGCCTCAGCCTCCCAAGTAGTTGGGACTACCGGTGCCCCACACAGCACCTGGCTAGTTTTTCTATCTTTAGTAGAGATGGGGTCTCACTCTTGCTCAGGCTGGTCTTAAACTCCTGACCTCAAGGGATCTTTCTGCCCGGCCTCCCAGAGTGCTAAGATTATGGGTATGAGCCAGCACACGCGTCTTTGAGCTGCCTTTCCAACCTACCCTAAGATGTGAACACTTCACTACTAGGAAACATGGGTTATTCTCTAATAATCCAAATGCCAGAGAACAGCTCACACCATGGGGGATGTAGAATGATAGCTGGCAGGTGATCACAGTAAGCTTGATAACGTGCATTGTACGTACATACTGTTTGGCACTTGGCGTGAGGATGTTTGGGGTATAAAATTTATGTTAAAAATATAGTTAGCGGGTGGATTAAAGATGGCAGCTGAGTAATAGCTTCCCTGTAACTGGGCTTGGCGAATCTGGGGAGACAAGACTCCAGACATCTCTGGCCGGTGGGACCTGCCTACGATCATCCCTTTGAGGATACAGACAGCCAGCAAGGGACTTCTGGACCCCAGGAGGAAGACAAAAACAGTGGAAAACTGGCAAGCGGCTGCGTGTGTTCGATCAACCTAATCACGCCGGCAACCGTGAGTACAAGCAGCAGTGAGACTACAAACCGGAAAGGCCTTACCTGTGAACTTTTTTGGTCTTCTTGGACTTGGCGCTCAGTTGAGCTGCATTGGGGAGAGCTTGAGCAAAAGTGTGGAGAACTTTGGGCATTGTCTGGGACCCCAAAAGGAGCCACTGAGCTGGGCTAAGTGAAAGCCATTGTGTGGAAAAACTGCTCCGGCAAG
>CAUYPK010011376.1:0-45887 GCA_963574355.1 Loris lydekkerianus | reverse complement strand
TATCAGACCTTTGTCAGAAACATAACCTGCAAATATCCTTTCCCATTCTGAGAGCAGTCTACTTGCTTTACTTATTGTGTTCTTGGCAGTGCAGAAGCTTTTTAGTTTGATCATATCCCAGTAATGTATTTTTGGTATTGCTTCAATTGCCCTGGGAGTCCTCCTCATAAAGTTTTCTCCCAGGCCATTTTCTTCAAGTATTTTCCTTGCATTCTTTCCAATAATCTTTATGGTTTCATGTCTTAGGTTTAAGTCTTTTATCCAGTGAGAATCAATTTTTGTTAGAGGTGAAAGGTGTGGGTCCAGTTTCAGTCTTCTACAAGTCGCCAGCCAATTCACCCAGCACCATTTGTTAAAAAGGAAATCTTTCCCCCAATTTATATTTTTGATAGGCTTATCAAAGATCAAATGACAATGAGTGTCTGGGTTCATCTCTTGGTTCTCAATTCTTTTCCATACATCTACCTCTCTATTTTTGTGCCAAAACCATGCAGTTTAGATTTATAGTATAGTCCAAAGTCTGGTAGCGTGATTCCACCTGATTTATTTTTATTCCTGAGTAATGTCTTAGCTATTTGATGTTTTTTCTGTTTCCATATAAAATGAAGTGCTAGTTTTTCCAGACCTTTAAAGCATGATAGAGGTGCTTTAAGGGGAATTGCATTAAATCTGTAGATTGCTTTGGGTAGTATGGACATTTTAACAACATTGATTCTTCCCAGCCATGAGCATAGTATGTTTTTCCATTTGTTGACATCTTCAGCTATTTCTTTTCTCAGAGTTTCATAGTTCTCTTTATAGAGATCTTTCACATCCTTTGTTAGGTACACTCCCAGATATTTCATTTTCTTTGGCACTACTGTAAAGGGACTAGAGTCCATGACTGTTTTTCCAGCTTGACTTTTGTTGGTATATATGAATGCTACTAATTTGTGAGTATTAATTATGTAGCCTGAGATGCTGCTGTATGCCTTGAACACTTCTAAGAGTTTTGTGGTTGAGTCCCTGGTGTTTTCCAGGTATACTATCATATCACTTGCGAAGGGTGAAAGTTTGACCTCTTCTGACCCTAGATTGATACCCTTGATTGCCTTTTCTTGCCTAATTGCAATGGCTGAGACTTCCATTACAATGTTAAAGAGCAGTGGAGATAGTGGGCAACCTTGCCTGGTTCCTGATCTGAGAGGAAATGTTTTAAATTTTACTCCATCCAATACAATATTGGCTGTAGGTTTGCTGTAGATGGCCTCTATCTGTTTAAGAAATGTCCCTTTTATACCTACTTTCTTTTGAAACTGGAACCAATACATAGGAAGACAAAACCAAGAGTTCACAAGGGAGAGGCGAGCAGGTAGAAAAAGAGATCTCCATTTTTATCTAAGCCCCTCCATCAAACAGCCTTGAGTCAGTACACAAAACTTTTCAATTCTGTGAGTCAATTCATGTCCCCATTTTTTTTTTTCCCTTTGGTTTTAGCTGGTCTGGGTGAATTTCTGTCACTAGCAACACAAACGAGATGAAAAATCAACAAAGTCAACACTGAAGTCACTAGTCCAAGAGGCCAAGTGTTAGGCAAATTGAAGAGGGAGAAATCACTGGACTTGAGCTAACCAGGGGTAGCAGGTCACCATGGGGGAGACGGCATTTGACCAGGACAGGGCCTGATGTTAACGGAGGAGAGGCAGCCAGGGAGAGTGAAGAGTAAGCACGAAAGGAGGGAGGTGAGGAAAAGCTGCTTAGCAGGGTGTATGTACCTGTCGTTCTGCCTGGGACAGTCGTGATACAGAGCCTTCACTCCCAGTGCTGTGATGCTCTGGCCGATAGACAGATGAGCACTGTTCCCTTAGGGAGCTTGAAAGAACTCAGTTTCTGTTACTAATTCCAAGCCATCCTGTATATAGTGTTCAGCTTTCTCCATATTGTCACCAGTACCGAGGTCCTTAGCCCTACCTAGGAAGGTGGGGGGAGAGAGATATATCTTCAGAGTGGGCAGGAATTAGCTTATTTAAGGAACACTTAAGGGCAATTTGCCTTCTGGAGAATAGCAGTACTTGGGGGCATGTTGTTGACAGAGAAGATGATTCATTAGTCATTTGTGCACCTTCCAGAGTCTGACTTTTTGTACTAATTACTGTCTGCCAATAAATCACCGGAATTAAAATCAACAACAATGAAACAAACTTCGTTCAAGGGCACATGTCAGAAATGGGGCAATTGACGTTCTGAGAAAGGTCCATTAGTGCAGGAGGCTTAGGAAAAACCTATAAACTCCTAATCACATTACTTATTTCAGAAACAGAGTTAGAAGAATTCCTGTGTTCGTTGATGGTGACATAACACTTATTGAATAGAGAGAGTCCTGAGAGATGAGGGCCAGAGCTCAGCTGAGTGACCGGTTCTACAAAAGGTAGGCTCTGCTCAAGCTACTGGTGTGCATGTGTGCATGTTTATGTGTGAAAGAGCCAGAGCCTACGTTCTATGTGTGTTTGTGAAATTATGTCGCTCTGTATATGCACTGCTCTTTCACTAAAGGAATGCTGTGTTGTACTGTGCAGTATCAAGGCACAAAAGTAATTTTTCATTTGATGACAGTTTTTATGCTGTAGTCTTCTGTAGCCCCCTCTTCTCTTCAGTTTTGGTTACCTGATGGTCAACTGTAGTCTTAAAATACTACGTACAAGAAAATAATTTGGAAAAGAGAAGGAGAGGAAGGGAAAGGGTGTGAGAGAGAAGAAGGACACTTTCATATAACTTTTATCATCGTACATTGTTTTAAATTGTTCTATTTTATTATTAATCATTGCTACTAGTCCCTTACTGTGCCTGATTTATAAATTAAGCTTTATCATAGGTATGTGTGTATTAAAATGTACAGGATTTGGTACTGTCTGAGGGTCAGGCCCTCGCTTGAGGGTTTGGACCATATCCCCCATGAATAGTGGACAATGGGGGAACACTGCAGCGTGTACTAAGAGCATCAGGGACGTAGGTTCTAAGGGCTGGTAAGTGCTCCCGAGGATTCAGAAATACTGGCAAGTACCGTATACTCTGTGAAATTGAAATAGTTTATTTTTCTTCCTTGGATTCCTATCCCCTGGTCCTTAAGATGTCATCCTAATTTCCCAGGGCATGACTACCTCACCACACATAACACCAACCCCTCCAGGGTAGCAACACAGTAAGGTCAAGCCAATCAGCAGGTGGTATCCAAGTGGCAATGGCTCAGGCCTGGTAATGTGACCCAGCTGAGCCCCCTCTGGTGCTGTGTCAGCACCTGGGAACAAAGCATCTGTGCACAACCGTAGGCCTTGCAGGAGCCCCTAGTTTCCTAAATTCCTAGGGATTTCAACTTGCCTTTCCCAGCCCAGTTCTATGAGTCTGTCTCAGACTCATCAGATTTGGGTCATACAAGCCAAGTTCCTGATAAAACTGGCAGTAAAGGTTCTAACACTGATTAATATCGAGCCCTGTTTGCTCATGAAGGCTTAATTAATTGCACTAACATTCCGGGCATGGATTGTGCCTATTTTGTTTCAGCACAGGAATTGGTGGAACCTTTCCAAGAACTTGTTGCCAGGTACAACCTGGAAGATGACGTCTTGGGCAGTCATATAATGGAATTAATCAATTTCCTTCAGTCTCTTCCAGCCTGAAGGTGACACCCCACAGGTGTTCCTGTTGAATGGACTTTCATTGAATCTGGAAGAGAAAGAGGACTGTCTCTGTCATTAAAGAAGCCTCCTTTTGGGTTCCTTTTGAAGTTGGTGACTGGCCTACTGCCCTGAGGAGTAAGGTCCCTTGAAGTTGTGCTGAATGGGACCTTGTCATTCTGGGGAAGAATGAGGCAAAGTCCCCACTGGGTAAGGTGTAAAACTTGTGCTGACAGAACCACTGGCAGCTCAAGAACCGCCCCCCATCAGGAGGGCTTCTGGACAGCACTCACAGTGCCTATCACTCTCTGCTGGGCCACAGTGACTTATAGCTCCTGGTGAGTGGATGTCTGCGTCCTGTAGTGGCAGCTTCCTCAGGCTCTGCTCTTGTGTTCCCTCCCGTTGCCTGATGTGCTTCACCATCTCTTGCTTTTATCTTTCAATACTAAGTCCGATGCTCAACATTTGGGTTTATGTGGAGGCCACCGTGGGTAGCGAGGTTATTAATCAAGCATCTGGTGGACTGTAGAAGCTGAACCAGTCCAGGTGAGGTTAGGCCTCTAAGCTAATCAGTGCCTCCTCCTGGAAAATAAATCTGGGCCTCTGAGCTCTGTTCCAGGTGGCAGCTGGCAAGAGCACTTACAGGGGAGGCTGGTCAGGGTCATATGGGTGTAGGGTGGCCCGAGAGAGGGGAAGGTGTGAGACAGGACAGATGCCTGACATCAGATGCTACAGGTCTTCCTTATCAGGGAAACAGCTCCTAAGACATACTAGGCTTAGAAAGCAATGATGCAATTTGTTCCTCTTTTTTCCCTCTTGCCTTCACGTGTTATTGGGGATTATTGCATCAATCAAGGCTTGGGATTTGAGTGAAAATCATTTTAGGGTCAAGTTGGTGACCTGAGGATCAATATCTCATTGTTCATTGCTCAATATTCACTTAATTTGTGTTTTTTATGAATTCAAACACATTTTTATCAGAAAATTGTATTCTTTGTGAAAATGTCTTAAAAGTCATCTGAAAAGGTACCACTTAAAGATAGCAGATTTGCATTTTTGTTAATCACATTCCATCTTCTTTCTTTACACACACTCATAGGCTAAAGTCAATTCGAGTTTTGATAGTTTGCTAAAAATAGATAATTGCTAATCTTCCTATTTGACATCATCATGAAGTTTAGTATCTTCATTCTGTATGTCTGGGAGCACAAAGGAATGAAATTTCATTATTTTGGTTCATTTATTCCACCAATACCCCTTGGGTGCCCTAAAGTGAGCCAGGGTCTCGTTCCAGGCTTGGAGGCAGCTGTGAGCCCCTGCCTTGTGGGTCTTTCATTGCAGAGATTTCCCAGTGATTTCCAACTCGGCATCTTACTGGGCTCTTGGTTTCTCTCGCTGCTAAGTTGCCCCACAGTTTTCTGCTCTGAGATGGTGATGTAGAACACAGTTGCTTTTCCTTGATCTGTGTGACAATTATAAACCTAAATCAATAAATTCAGATCTAAGTCCTCCCTTTTTTGCTTTGTTCATGAAAGTGGATGTGGGCTCTTTAATTTTAATCAGGGCTGAGTTAAGAAATGTGAAACCAACAAATAACAATTCTTCTCATAACTGTTTTTATTTTGTTCCTAATATACTTCTCTAATTAAATATGGTCATCACCCACTTTATAAAGTGTTGACATATTTACCAGATTTTTCTTGAAAGAAACCTATCTTATTTTACTTGATTTGTTTATTTTAAATTTCAGATTAATGTGAGGGTACAAACAACCAGGTTACAATGTTTGTTAGGTAGAGTTCCTCTTGCAGTTGTGTCCTACACCCAAGAGGTGTACCATATACCCTTATATTGTGCCCATTAAGTGGGAGTACACTAATCCCCCACCCTACTCCCCTCTTCCCTCTCCCTCTCTCCCCCTCCCCCAACTTGAATAGAATTGAGTTTTTCTTTTGTGTGGGCATGTATTAGATCATCTACTGACTTCATGTTAGGATTAACTTGCTTTTCCATCCTTGTGATACTTTACTAAGAAGAATGTGTTTCAACTCAAACCAGGTTAATACAAAAGATGTAAAATCACCATCTTTTTATGGCTGAATAGTATTCTATGGGATACATATACCACAGCTTGTTAATCCATTCCCGGGTTGGTGGGCATTTAGGTTGTTTCCATATCTTGGCTATTGCAAATTAAACTGTCATAAACAATCTAGTGCAAATGTCCTTATAATAAAATGATTTTTTTTTCCTTCTTAGTTATATCTAGTACTGGGATTGTAGGATCAAACGGGAGGTTTAATTTGAATTCTTTCAGATCTCTCCATACTTCTTTCCAAAGAGGCTGTATTAGTTTACAGTCCCACCAGCAGTGTAAAAAGTGTTCCCTTCTCTCCACATCCACACCAGCATCTGTAGCTTTGAGACATGGTGATGTATTTACTGGGATGAGGTGATATCTCAGAGTAGTTTTAGTTTGCATTTCTCTGATGATTAGGGAACCATGAGCATTTTTTCATATGTTTGTTAGCCATTTGTCTTCCTCAGAGAATGTTCTTTTCATGTCTCTTTCACAGTGGTAGATGGGATCATTTACTCTTTTTTATATTGATTATATATAGTTCTCTGTACATTATCAATCTTTTGTCAGATTTATAACATGCAAATATCTTTTCCTACTCTGAAGGTTGTCCATTTGCTTTACTTGTTATGTCCTTAGCTGTGCAGAAGCTTTTCAGCTTAATTAAGTCCCATTTGTTTATTTTTGTTATTGTTGAAATTGCCACTAAGGTCTTCTTCATAAAATCTTTCCCCAGGCCGACATCCTCAAGAGTTATTCCTACATTTTCTTCTAGAATTGTTATTGTTTCATGTTTTAGGTTTAAATCTTCTATCCATCTTGAGTCAACTCTTGTAAGGGGTGAGAGGTGGAGGTCCACTTTCAGTCTTGTACATGTAGTGATCCAGTTCTCGCAACACCATTTATTGATTAGGGATTCTTTTCCCCAGAGTAAGCTTTTGTTCGGTTTATCAAAGATCAGATGACAATGAGAGACTGGTTTTATCTCTTGGTTTTGTATTCAGTTCCATAAGTCTATGTCTGTATTTTTGTGTCAATGCCATTCTGTTTTGATCACTGTGGGCTTGTAATATCACCTGAAATTGAGTAGAGTGATGCCTCTGGCTATGTTTTTATTACTAAGAATTGGTATTCTTGGCTATATGGATTTTTTTCTGGTTCCATACAAAATGAAGAACTATTTTTTCCAGTTCTTCAAAATATGATGTTGGTATTTTAATGAGGATTGAATTGAATCTGTAGATTGCTTTGGGAAGTATAGATATTTTAACAATGTTGATTCTTCCCAGCCAAGAGTATGGCGTGTTCTTCCATTAGTTAATGTCTTCTGTTATTTTTCTTAGGGTTTCATAATTCTCTTTTTAGAGACCATTCACCTTTTTCATTAGGGTATATTTCTAAGTATTTAATTTTCTTTGAAGCTTCTATGAAGGGAATTGCGTCCTTGATTTGCTTCTCAACTTGGCTGTTGTTGGTGTTTACAAAGGCTACTGATTTGTGGACATTGATTATATAGCCTGAGGTTACTGTATTTCTTGACCACTTCAAGGAGTCTTGTGGTTGAGTCTTTCGGGTTTACTAAGTAGAAGATCATATCATCAGCAAAGAGCGCGAGTTTGACTCCTCTTCCCCCATTTGGATGCCCTTAATATCCTTCTCTTGCCTGATTGCATTGGCTAGAACTTCCAGAACTATGTTGAATAGTAGTGACAATATAGGATGACCTCATCTGGTTCCAGTTCTAAGTGGAAAACCTTTCAGTTCTACTCCATTCAGTATGATTTGGTTGTGTTTTTGTCATAGACGGTTTTGATCAGTTTAAGAAATGTGCAACCTATGCCTATTTTCTTAAGTGTTCTTGTAAGAAAAGGATGCTTGATATTGATATTTGTCTGTTAAAGAGATCGATTTCTTCCTGGTTAAGTCTAGGGAGATGTTGTGATTCCAGGTGTTGGTTTTCCTCCACAGTGTCAAATTACTGGGCATAGAGGTTTTGGTAGTAGTCTGAGAAAATCTCTTGTATCTCTGTGGTATCCGTTGTTATTTCCCCATTTTCTAAAGGGACTTATTTTAAAGTTACTATAAGTTTAGGCAAGCTATATTTCAAGTTGAAAACCATCAATTGCTTCACACCTCTAATAGGAGCTATAGATTAGTGGATTTCAAGGCAGGAGTGATATTCCTTCTCCCTCATAGCCAAAAGTGAAAATCTAACACATCAGAGTAAAGAAAGAAATTTCACATCTTAGGATGGTTTGCTTCACATAAATAACAAGACCTGGGATTCCCAGAAAATTGTAGATAGCGTTTATGGTAGTTGCTATGCATGTTTGTTTAATACTTAATACTGTTACAATGTTTAATTACCTTAAACAGCAATAGAAAATCCAGTGAATTTTTGATTAAGCTAGTTTTCCCAAGATTTCATTTTAATTTACTTCCTTGTTGTTTGTTTTATACTAATTGCTAGAAAAATATTTACTTTTTCTGCACGGATAAGCATGACAATGGAATGATGACAATGGAATTTCATTTTTTTCTTCAGTGTGTTTTAATGGCTATTTATGAAATATTGTTTTGTCTACGTATAATCTACATATAATTTGTCTATATTCCCAGGGAGGGAATTCATTAAAAATTTATGAGTTTTTTTGTTGTTGCTTGATTTACTCTACCTACAAATGTTGGAGGGGAATTCAAGTTAACACCATTTATTTTATTTTTCATCTTGCTTTTCAGTTTCCAATATTCTATGAACTACTGTACTGGCATTTGTTTTCAAAATGATACACATAAGGGAAACTCAACTTACTAACACGTGGGTGGTATTTTCTCTGTTGTGTTTCAGTATTCATTGATGCTAATATAAATCTTTTAGCTATGTCATTTTATAGTTTCTCAGCACTAGTTGACTATTATTTCCAGTCCAGAATTATTTCTTTGTGTATAATAACCTGTATGTTGTATTTGCCTAAGCAATATTATGTTTCCCTACAAAACCATCTTAAAATTATTTCTAATGCATGTATGACATAAAGTAGCTATATTTTCTACCATAAATATTTTCTTAAAAACAGGGCTGTTTTATACATGATTTTTGTCATACAGAGCAGTAAATAAACTACTTCTGTATTGTTCTGTAAGAGATACTGAGTAAAAGGAAACTAGCATTTGCTAAGTACATTTTTATAAACACTCTCAGTTAACCCTCAAATAGGATTGACAGATAAAATATAGGCTGCCTACTTAAATTTGAATTTCAGATAAGCAAGGCATACTCTTTTTTAGTATATAACAAATATTGGATGAGATGTATTTATACTGAGATTATTTATTTTTTATCTGATATTCAGGATGAACTGAGTGTCCTGTATTTTTATTTGCTCCATCTAGTAACTCTATCCTTAAAAAACCCTAAGTGACTCCCACCTGCATTACTGTCTCTTCCCCACCTCCATAAACATTTCTGCTGGTATCTAAAGAAGACTTTTCTTTGGCAAAGTGTGGAAAACTTGAAACTGCTTCCAAAATAGAAATGATGAAACTTAAGATTTAAAATTAGGTTATTGCTAGCTTTTTTGTATGTCTGCAAATATAGTAAATGAAGGCTATATTTATTCACTCTATATGGTATTATCTTATTAATTTATAAGTTAGAAGCATGGCTTGTCTATGCTGGAAGCAATCTTAGTGATCGTTTTACCCAACAACTTTGTTTTACAGATGAAGAGAATGTGTCTAAAGTCCTGCTAATGGTGATACCCCCAGCTTTGTTTTTTATTACTAAGAATTGCTTTGGCTATATGGGGTTTCTTCTGGTTCTACACAAAATGAAGAATTATTTTTTCCAAATTTTGAAAGTATGATGATAGCATTTAAATGGGGATTACACTGAATCTGTAGATTGCTTTGGGTAGTATAGATATTTTGACAATGTTGATTCTTCCCAGGCATGGTATGTTCTTCCATTTGTTAATGTCATATGCTGTTTCTTTTCTTAGGGTTTTGTAATTTTCTTTGTAGAGGTTGTTCACTTCTTTTGTTAGGTCTATTCCTAGGTATTTCATCCTTCTTGAAGCTACTGTGAAGGGAATTTTGCCCTTGATTAGCTTCTCATCTTGGCTGTTATTGGCATATACAAAGGCTACTGATTTGTGGACATTGATTTTACGTCCTGAGACATTGCTGTATTTTTTGAACATTCCCAGGAGTCTTGTTGTTGAGTCTATATTACAAGGCCATAGAGATCAAAACAGCTTGGTACTGACACATTAAAATTTGGAACCAAATAGACAACCATGAGATGAAACTAACCTCTTACAGCCTGATTTTTGATAAACCAAATAAGAACATCCACTGGGGGGAAAGACTCCCTATTCAATAAATGGTGCTGGGAGAACTGAAACTGGACTTGTACTCTCAACATATATAAAAATTGATTCAAGATGGATAAAAGATTTAAATCTAGGACATGAAACAATAAAAATCCTCAAAGAAATGCTCATGGCTGGGAAGAATCAACATTGTCAAAATGTCCATACTACCCAAAGCAATATATAATTTCAATGCAATCCCTATTAAAGCTCCATTGTCATACTTTAAAGAACTTGAAAAAACAATAATTCATTTTATATGGAATCAGAAAAAACCCCGAATAGCCAAGACACTACTCAAAAATAAAAACAAAGCAGGAGGAATCATGCTACCAGACCTCAGACTATACTATAAATTGATAGTGATCAAAACAGCATGGTATTGGCACAAAAACAGAGAATTAGATGTCTGGAACAGAATAGAGAACCAAGGGATGAACCCAGCTACTTATCATTATTTAATCTTTGACAAGCTAATTAAAAACATTCAGTGGGGAAAAGATTCCCTATTTAACAAATGGTGCTGCGTGAACTGGCTGCCAACCTGCAGAAGACCAAAACTGGACCCACACCTTTCACCGTTAACCAAGATAGACTCTCAGTGGATAAAAGATTTAAACTTAAGCCATGAAAATATAAAAATACTAGAGGAGAGTGCAGGAAAACCCTTGAAGAAATCGGTCTGGGTGAGTATTTTATGAGGAGGACCCCCCAGGCAATTGAAGCAGCTTCAAAAATACACTACTGGGACTTGATCAAACTAAAAAGTTTCTGCACAGCCAAGAACACAGTAAGTAAAGCATTTTTTTCTTTTAATTTTTACATCTTTGGAAACCTTGGTTTTAGACAAATATGCAGAGGATTCTGCTAAATTATAAGGGCAACTCATTTTAAAGGTTAAAGGATGAGATGCAATTAGCCTCTAAATTTAGACCTGATTATTGAAGTCAGATGATCCATTGGTTTAGAATAATGTAACCAGACATTTTAATGCACAAATGTGTCCACTAGTGGACAAGTAGAGTTGTCAGTTTAAGTAGTCTCTCGAAGAAGCAGGTTAAACTGAAATTGGTAGTGTCTCCTGACCTCGTGCTTAGAAACATGTCTTTGGAAATATAATCATGAACTTTGAATTGGTGATGGAAGTAGCAAAATCTAATTATGGATAAAGTACCAATGTCTACATTCTTTTTATATACATCTCAAACAAGTGACCCATGAAAGGACAGATACTAGATGGATATTCTAGAAAGGCAGCAATAATTGGTACTCAGGTAACCAAGAGGATCATGCAATTTTTGTAGCCTATAATATGCTTTTGAAATAGAGTTCTAATTGGGGGAAGGAAGGATAAAAGAAAACATGTTTTCTTTACTTTCACCTGTCTCCCATTTTATGTGCCTGTATATGAAATTCACAAGAAATATTCTAGTTCTCACCTGAGCATGAAAATAGCAACTTCCTCTTTGATAACTAATTAGTCATTTTTAATGATCTCTACTCACTCTGAGACACTTTTTCCAAAGTGCCTGCCACTATGTCAAGTAGTCATTTGGAAAATAACATTGGGCTAAAAACATACATTTGTGTGGAAGAAAACTGCTTTTCCATTCAAATTTGTATTTAATTGAATGAGTGGTAGTGGGAGGTGAGATGAAAGATAATTAACCTACAGTGTCAAGATTTTCTCAGAGTAAAGACCTGAGTGAGGCACTCTCATACCAACCTGAGCCTGGAAACATCAACTCTTGACATGTGACTTCCAAGACAAGAGAACAAAGGCAAGAACATTAAATGAGTATGGCCAGCTAATTTTAGGAAGAAAAAAAAATCAACACTTTGATCCAGATTCAGTACTGAAGATTAGTTGTAATATGTTCTTTTGCTCCTAAGACAGAATTCTTCTTAGTAATTAGATGTCATGATATTATATATTTTTACAGTTTGACTTGTCAGTAAGAATTCTTGTATGCTCTTAAGAAAGGCAAATGTAAAAATGGTTATGAAGGAAAAGTTGTTAAAGATGAGTAGATTCATTAATGATACTATAAATTGTTACTACACTACAACTATATTAGTTTACTCCCTTTTCCTAAAATATTTTATTTTGGGTGGGCAGTTTGTCTCACACCTATAATCCTAGCACTCTGGGAGGGGCTGAGACGGTGGATTCCTTGAGCTCAGAAGTTTGAGACCACCCTGAGCAAGAGCCAGATCCCTGTCTCTACTAAAAAAAAAAAAAAAATAGCCACTGGGCATTGTGGCTCCTGTAGTCCCAGCCACTCAGGAGAATGAGACAAGAGGGTCACTTGAGCCCAAGAGTTTGAGGTTGCTATGAGTTATGTTGCCAGGATACTCTACCCAGGGAATGGAGACTCAGTTTTGTAAAAAAAGAAAAAAAAAAAGATTATTTTGCTCTTTTACAACCTCTTCCTATAATGATTCATTGGAGATTATTTTGCTCTACTACTACATAAAGTTAAGTTCAAAAACATTAAAGAAGTTAAACTAGATAAACACAACTGATGGCTAGTAACTAATTAAGACTTTGCCTTAATTGAAATATAAAGTATATGTGTATATAAATTTCATGGCTATCTTTGTGATCATGGATTGGTGAAATTTACAGCTCTTTCTCTCTTTTACCTTCTTTCTCACATGAGAACCTAGTAAATGGAAGACCCCACTTCCACTGATGTGAAGTTTTTGTTTTTGAGACAGAGTCTTACTCTGCTGCCTAAGCTACAGTGTTGTGGCATCAGTGTAGCTCACAACAACCTCACACTCCTAGGTTCAAATGACCCTCCTGCATCGGCCACCCAAGTAGAGATTTTTTTTTTCCTATGTTAGTAGAGATGGGGTCTTGCTTTTGCTCAGGTTGGTCTCAAATTCCTGAGTTGAAGCCGATCCTCCTGTTGAGGCCTCCCAGACTGCTAGGATTATGGGCATGAGCCACCTCATCTGGCTCTTACTTTGATCCTTGTTTGAAATTAATTTAATACTAATAATTTGGTCAAATGAAATGTTACTTTCCATAAATAATTTTCTTGGCTGTAGGGAGATCAGAAAGAACTTAGCTATAAGGAAATCAGAAAGAGCTTAGCTATAAGGAGAAAATTGACCATCCTTAGCCATTTCCCAAGACATTTGGTCTTTGTGCTAGATAACATTTTGTAAAAAGATGAAATTGTATGAAATAAGAAGTATATAACACCAGACAATAAACCATCAGTTTGTATACTAAGGTACTCCAATAAAAATGATATTGCTATAAAATCCTAAAAAGCTTGATGGCCAAGGAAAGAGGAATTTTAATTTGTTGAATGTTCTACTTAACTGAAATTGAATCAGAAGGACTTGTTTGTTTGTTTGTTTCAATTTTGTTGCTAGGATCCCACATTTAAATTTTCTACATATTTAAAAAATATATATATATTATATATATTATTTCAGATTAAAATGAGGGTACAGTTGTTTAAGTTACATGTTTTCATTTCTAAGGTAAAATTCACGGGGTGGTTGAGCTCTTCACTCAGGGGCCATGCTATATACCCTTATATTGTGACCAGTAGAAACTGGACCTCTGCCTCTTACCATTGATAAAAATTGACTCTCACTGGATAAATGATTTAATATATAAAACAATAAAAATCCTTTAAGAAAGTGTGGGAAAAACTCTTGAAAAAATTTTCCTTGGAAAGAATTTTATGAAGAAGAGTCCCTGGGCAATTGCAGTGACACCAAAAATAAATAAACGGGATATGATTAAGCTAAAAAACATCTATACATCTTTTCTTTTAAATGCACTAATGTAATTTTAGTTGCAGTTTTTGGGAAGTGATATTTCTTTTGGGGCAATGTCTGAATAATAATTTTCATTGTATAATATTACAGATGTGAATAATAAAGAGGGTAGAGATAAATGAACTCTGACCCCTGGATCAGAAATTCACAAACTCGGGAATATTCCTGAGGCACAGATGATACTATAACAATTTGTCTATCTCAAATATGTCCTAGGTTTCAAGTCTATGCAGTTCTCTGATAATGAATTATAGATTCTTTTATAAATACCACTGAATTCATTAGAATGAGGTCAAGATTTTTTTTAAAACTCAATTAAAAGAATAACTGCTATTATATAGTGAGAAGAATAGTCAGTAATATTTTAAAATAATGATGAACTAGTATTTAGTGACTGTTAATTACAGGCCAGATACTTTTCTAGGCACTTTACATGTATTTTCTCATTTAAATTTTGATTAACATTACAGTATAGGTATTTGCACTCCCATTTTACAATGAGAGATGCTCAGGTTCAGGGAGATAAATTATCTAGTCTGAGTTTATATAGGTAGGTGTTGGTAATTAAGGAGATTAAAAAATAGCTTCCTACTTTAAAAATTGGGACTTACTTCTTTAGAGGATGGCATAAATTAAAAAAAAATTATTGGGAGAATTTATTTTGGTCATTTTTTTATCTGCTAAAGTTGAAGGGGATGAACATTTTGGTTGGTAATATAAAATAATTGGGCTCAAGTTATCTGTGATTTATTCCAAGTGGGTAGGACAGAGAGGTCCTCTTAGTGGTCTCTGTGGCAATCAGCAGGCCCACATTGACATAACTGTGTCACATGGAATGCATGTCACATGGAATGAATGTCACATGGAATGCATCTGCTTAGTATTCCTCAAGAAGACCTGCTTTTAGTTCTGTTTGAGGCATTCAGCACTGCCACAGTCAAGGTCCCAGGGGTCTCAGCTGAATCCAAGTGCTTGTTTGCCAGGCAGACCTAAAATAACTGTTATTTATTTATAGCCTCTGGCACTGTCTAAAACATTCTGCAACACAACTAGGTTAACAACTTCAAGTTAATGTAAACACTCCAAGAATGAAAGCACCTGTGCTGAACTGCAAATACGTCCAGGCAAAGAGAAGGAATGGGCAGAGGAGAAGGCAGCAGCCACATGCAGCCGACTCCGGGGTCCAGGAGGCATTCTCTTAGGGGAAGAGCTGGCGAGTGCTTGATGCTATTGTGTCTACTTCAGGCTTATGGCTCATGTTATTTGTATATAGCTATTACAGAGGAAAGGAGTAAACTAATAGACAACATTTCATGACAGAATACTCAAAACTTTGGGTCAATGCTCAAAACCGTGTAACTCACTAACAGTAAATGCCATTCCTTGCAAATAATCTTTGCTATTTACTATCATCTGAATTCATCACTCTGTTCTTTACTTACACCATTTGAGCCACAGGCCACTTCATGTTCTTTGAACATGGTTTGCATACTTTCACCTGGGTGCTTGACTCACCAGGCCTTTTGTGTGATACTGGCATTGCTCATTCCTTCTTTCTTTCTGATACTTACTCAAGTGTTCCCTTATCACAGTATTCTGACCACCTGTCCTACTTACCACTGCTGTTTATCAAACGATCCCCAAATACTGTAGCCTAAAAGAACCATTTTTATTAACATTTTATATCACAATTTTGAGAGTTAGGAATTTGAGTGGGCCTTGGCTGGATGAATCTTCCATTGCAAAGGGCCTTGACGGAGGCATTCAGTGGTATTCTTTTAATGGATGGGCTGTAAGGACAGCTTCACTCACATGCCTGCTTTGGCAGAGATGAGCGGAAAGTCTTCAACTAAGACTGTCTGCCAGTGTACTAGCTGTCCATTGCTGTGTAACAAACTAAATCCACCCCAAATTAGTGGCTAAATATAACAAAAGTTATTACCTCAGTTTCAGGAGATTGTCTGGCTCTGAGTGCCTCCCTCAAGAACCAGTGACCACCCTAATAAGCCTGGCACTCAGTCTCCTACTGCACTGCTCTATATAGTATAGTATGCCTCCCCCCACACACACCATATTTTTCTTATCTCATTTTCTCTTCATATAACTTGTATTTTAAGTATTTGTTTACAATATGTTTCTATCATCTAGAACAGGGGTCCTCAAACTTTTTAAACAGGGGGCCAGTTCACTGTCCCTCAGACCATTGGAGGGCTAGACTATAGTTAAACAACAAACAAACAAACAAACAAACAAACTATGAACAAATTCCTATGCACACTGCACATGCCTTATTTTGAATTAAAAAAAAAACAAAACAAAACGGGAACAAATACAATATTTTAAATGAGGAACAAGTAAAGTTAAATCAAACCAGTATTTCAATGGAAACTATGGGCCTGCTTTTGGCTAATGAGATGGTCAATGTCTGGTTCCATATTTGTCACTGCTAGTCATAACAAGTGATGCAAGTGTGTATCAGTTAGTCTAGATCTGGTTGGAGATTTCAGATGTTTCATTCTGGAAAAAGTCTGTTCACAGACATAAGTACTGCCAAAGATGGTTGCCATTTTGAGTGCATGGTTCCTGAGATTAGGATATGTCTCAGAGGGGAGAGATGCATAGAAATTAGGAAGGCTGCTTGACTTGAATGCGTCTTTCAGAGAGTCACAATTCTGCAATTTAGCCGGTTCCATTTGGTAAATTGTATCCACATTTTCAATGTCAATCGAAAATGGATTATGGAAAAGCTGTATGTCCTGTTTATGGAGATGAAGCTCTTTAAATCTAAATTGGAACTCCTTTTGCAACTTTTCCAGTGAATCCACACATGTTTTGTTTGAGAATGCAACCAATGGTTTTTCTGCTAACAGATTTTGTGTTGTAGGGAGATGGCAGAAATTTTCCTCCTTCACCTAATTTTACTTCAAGTGCTTTCACATGTGATTGCATACCACAAATGAGCTTCCCCTTTCCTTGAAGTTGCACATTGAAACTGTTAAGTAGCTCTGTTACACCTGTCAGAAAGGCAAGATACCATTTCCATTCTTCATCATTGAGCTCTGGTACTTCTTTGTTTTTTGAAAGCAGAAAATTTATAATCTGTTGAAGTAAGTCAAAGAAATGTTTCAAAATTCTCCCTCAACTCAGCCCACGAACTTCTGTGTGGTACAAAACATCTTCACAGGCAACATTTAGCTCTGAAAGAAATTCCTGGAATTTGTCTGTGGTTTAGTGCATTAGCTCTAATGAAGTTAACAATTGATACCACAATTTTCATAACAGAGTCCCACTTCAGTGATTTGCTACACAGCACTTGTTGGTGGATGAGGCAGTGTATGGCTATTGGATGAGAATGGTTATGTTTGTCCATCTCTTGGTTAATGCGAGCAATTACTCCTTTCTTAGACCCCACCATGCTAGGAGTACCATCTTTTGTCACACTGGCTTGTTTAGCCCAGTCCAGCTCCAAACCATTCACAGTTTAGCAAACCTTTCCATAGATATCCAGTCCTGTAGTTGTTCCTTTGATGGTTTGCAGTGCAGCAAGCTCTTCTGTGACTTTGAAATAGTCATTCATCCCACAAATAAAAATTAGAAGTTGTGCAAAATTATGAACATTATTACTTTCGTCGAGTGCCAAGGAAAAATAGGAAATTTTTTTTTTGCAAATGCTGATGTAAATTGTCTTTCATTTCTTCAATTCTTCATGTAATTGTAGGTCCTGAAAGACTCACTGTACTAAATAAATCAGCCTTCTCTGGACACATGTCTTTGGCAACAGAAAGAAGGCATTCTTTAACAAATTCTCCTTCCACAAATGGTCTGCCAGTGCACGCTATTAGCTTGCCAACTTGAAAACTTGCTCGCAGTGATGAAATATTTAGCTGCTTCTGCTTCACAAAAGTATTTTGCTGAGTTGTCAATGTATTTTTCAGTTTTAATATTTTATCTTTTCTCACTTCTCCGACCAATCATAATTATCTTTAAGTTGAGTTTGATAGTGTCGACGCAAATTGCATTCTTTGAACACAGGCACTATATTCTGGCATATCAAACAGAAAGTTCTTTCCTTGTACTGCATGAAAAAGTAATCATAAGTCTACCGTTTTTTGAATATTTTATACTCTGACTCAATTTTCTATTTCTTCATGTCATTGTTTCCTAGGGATTCAAAATTGCTATTAGTAAAATACCAATATATATATTTAGTGCTACAAAAACAATACACCAGGAGTAACTTTGCCCACACAGAAACATATACACTGTACTGCCCATCAATGCAGTCTGATCAGTGCCCATCAATGCAGCCTTGCCAGTCCACATCATTTCAGCCTCACCAGTGCCCATATTGGTGGAAGTTCACTTTTACCTCAGGCTTACACTGGTGCGGTGTGGGAACCAGCACGATTACAGAGCTGGTTTCTCCACCACCTTTCCAGTTCACACTACCCTGTGCGAGCCACACTGCGATCTGTGAACTCACACAGATTGACCACCTGTGAGAAGAACCATGTGATCAGATTCCACTGCAGGAAAAAAGAAGGCATGTATGCCTTTTTTCTTCCCAATCTAATGCGAGTTCAGCCATACAAGTATATGGGTGAACTTGCACTGCTCAGAGATTGCAACAGTGTGAACCGGGGCTTACACAGCACACAACATACAACATCATACACAACTGAATAGCAATCAGAATATAAATGCAGGGGAGTCAGAGAGTTTGGCTCACATTTCATACATGCGTACTGCAGGCCCAGGATGAGTCGGCTATTAAGCAGGACAGGCAGCTGCGGTAAAAACACCTGGTGGGCTGGATAAATGTCCTCAGTGGGTTGCATATGGCCCATAGGCCATAGTCTGAGGACCCCTGATCTAGAAAGTGAGCTCCCTGAAGTCAGAAAAATTTGCTCTTCCTTCTCCTCCCCTGCTCCATCCCTCCCCCTCACCCCTTATGTATGTTCAGGGTTTGGAACATTGTCTGGTACATAGTAGGTTTTCAATAAATATTTAGCACAATTATTGGTGTTTAGCAGGTCTTCAGTGATTTATGCCCTGCCTACTTTGCCAGCCATTTCCTCTAGATCAATATTCTCCAGTCCCATTGATTTTTGTTGATGTTTTCCTAAAACAGTCAACATTCATTCCTGTCTCACAGTCTTTGTGCCTGCTACCTCATTTCTCACTTGATTTCTGAAGGACTGGGTACTTTTAATTATTCAGGTCTAAGTTTAAGTGTGACACCTCAGGAAGGATTGTGTTAGGTTTCCAGGTATTCTCTACCTCACCACCTAGTTGCATTTTCTTCATAGTATTTGTAATGAACTAATAGTTTCTAGTGTGTCTGTTCATTTGTTCATTTTATACCACTTATATACTCTGAAGTCAAGACCCTTGTTGATTTGAACCAAATCTCTATTCTTTAGCACCCAAACAGTATCCAACTCATTGTCTTTGTTGAATAAAACAAGTATGTTTTTGTTGAATGAAGCAAATCTTTTGATACACAATATAATATATTTTCCTTATAAAATTTATTTCAAATTTAATGTCTATAAGTTTCCTTTTTGTGATCACTACCCCTCAATGTTTACTGCTTTAATCATGAATTCACTGAATGTCATTACACCACTTTCATTAATGACAATAAAATATCTACTCAAGATGAGCCTAATGACCTGGAAGTAATTACAAGAGTGTGCAAACAAGAAAGCTGCCAGTTGGCTGACAGGGTTGATATTTTATGCACAGAGCCTTGTCCCCACAACAATAAATCTGGTTCCGTACTTGGTTTAGACTAGTGATTCTCAACCTTCCTAAGGCTGTGATCTTTTAATACAGTTTCTCATGTTGTGGTGACCCCCAACCATAAAATTATTTTTGTTGCTACTTCATCACTGTAATTTTTCAACTGTTATGAATCATAATGTAAATATCTGATATGCAATATGGTGTTAGGCAACCCCTGTGAAAGGGTCATTCAACCCTCTAAGGGGTCACAACCCACAGGTTGAGAACCACTGTTTTAAACCCATCGTGTGAATTGATGATAAAAAATTGGGAGAGTTTGGTAAAACCACCTGAAGACTAAGATCCTTTTAGGAGGTATATGTGTGAAGTGGTAGAGATAAAATAAAAAGAAACATTTACAGAGCATGTAGGCTGCAATTTGAATCTCAAAAAGTATCAACATCCAGGGATACCTTCTTGTTTTAAAATATATGAAATCAGTATATAACCACCTACACATTCATAGGAATGGTAAAACATAACTATAGTCCAGAAAGAAGGAGGTAAGAGGAAAGGGAGGGGAGGGAGGAGGTCAGAAGGATGGAGGATTTGGGGGGAATCCAACCTAATGTGCATAATGCAATGATACATTTCTATACTATTAAGAATAGAGTATGAATGTTTTTGCCACAACAAGTAAGCAAGAAGATGGTTATGTTAATCAGTTAGATATAAGCATTCCTATTGGAATCACCTCAGCACATTGTACCCTATAAATGCATTAATGCACACAGTTCTGATTTAATAAAGAATTTAAAAAATGTGTTTTCTTGTCTCTCTCTTGGTTTTATTCTTCAGCTACAAAACCATTTTTTTCTTGGGAGACAATAAGATATATTTTTCCCTCTGTTGCTCTGACACTTAGGAGAAAGTGACGATCTCAGCATCTGTGGAAAGTTCTTGCTTCTCATGGTAGGCTTGTCCAAATGACAGTAGGAGTACTGGTCAGGTAAAGGAGCAAGCGTCATTGGGGTTTATTAGTCTTTAGGAAGGTAGCAGCTGTGGTCAGTTACCACAGTGACCTCATCTGTTTTAGGGAATTATATTCCCCTTGTCTGAACCAAATGCCACTTAAGTGTACCTCATTTCTAGTATCAACATCCAACAGAAAGTTCTACATATTAAAAGTAACTATTTAAATCAGATCCTCAAGAAAAAGTTAAATGATATAAGGGATCTTCTGGATGAGAAGAAGATACTTCACGATTTCTGGGCTCGGATAACTGGATTCTGTTCAATGTCTCCTTTCTGCAGGTGAAAGTGTAGAATATTTGGTGACAAACTTCTATATAGGAGATTGTCTACTACTGCTTCTGTACAATTATAAGTAATTGTGTGTTGTATACATACATACAACACGTGTCCATATACACATATACACATAATACAGTGTGTATATGTCCCCCAGGTATGAACAATGTAAGTTCTATAGTTTTGTTCTTAAGTTGAATTTGTACATAACTTGGAACAGGTACATTTACCTATTACTTATAATAATTTCCATTCGTATTTATGAGTTATTCATAAATTGAATATAACTTAGAGAATATGTGTACATATTGATTAATATACATATGTGGAGAAATCAATTCATGTCTTTTATAAGCATAGTAATCAGTATCATAAGTTTAAAAATGAGAGATGAATAAAGTCCTCTCTGCTAAGAATATGAAGTTGAACATGTTGGCAGCTCATACAGGTAACTGAGGTTTGACTTAGGTTGTATTTTAGTAAGTAAATGGTGCCAGAAGTTATTGACTGGAATTGCATTCAGTTTTTAGGCTTGTGCTTTGCTAACAATAGCTTTTTCATCCTTTTCAAGAAGGTAGTGAATCTTTCACTCTCCTGATATTTCTTATTGCTAAATTCCAATCTTCTGCCTAAATGTTCTTTCAAAATCCATCTGAAAGTGACAAATTGTAGGACAGCTCTCAGAAGGCAATTAGATTGTAGTAGAAAAATCACTGGACCAGGAATTAGAAGTCTTTTCTTGTTTTCTTATATGCACCCCAGCCCTAGCTTTTGGCAACTTTCGCTACTTATTTAAGCAGTCTTTTTTTTTTTTCCTTTAATTTAATGCATTTTAGAAGTAACTGTGAGGTTAAAAGAAAAGATGTGTAAAAATACATTTTGAGAACTATAAAATGCCAAAGGAATACAGGTATTATTATTTAGTCCAAGTATGTTTATGTAAATGTAATGTTTGCTGATAGATAGAGCTACCAGGGCTGCTGGAAATACAGACCAAAATAAGGTGCTAAATAAAAAGATACCATTCTTTCTATAATGGGACTTACCGTATATATGACTAATGGTTCTATGTGACCTGGTGTTTTAAGTGCTATATTTAAAGTAAACATAAAATGTTACTAAAACATGGCAGACAGATACAGACTGCTGAAGTGTATTGCAAAATGTTTCCTGAGTGAAGTTGGTAGCAGCAAACTATGTTCAGATTGAGGCAGCGCAAATGACTGAATAATAACGAATCTTATGCCAGATCATAAATTCCTTGAGGACAGGGTCCAAGTTGTAATATCATTGTCTTTCAGTGATATGAATGATAGTGGATGCTTAACAAATGGTTGAACATGTTATTAAAGAACAATTAACATTTTGCTGTATCTGAAATGCATCTAGATAAAACCAGAAAGAAAGATGGATACCGTGTCATGGCTTCTGAATAATATAGGCTTCATTTTCTTCTTTTCTTTTTTAATTAAGACATTTTGATAATGCTTGTAATGGTGAAATGATGAACAATAATTGGGACACAAATTTTGAAGTATCTTCTACTTTCCCCATTTCACAAGTGAGGGTAAACGAGACTTAGAGAGGTTAAGCAATTGGCCTGAAGTCATAGAGCTGCTAGTGGCAGAGCCTTCATGTAAGAGGAGATGGAGGCAGAGGGCTGAAGTAATTCATCCCTTTATGTTACTTTCAGTCTGAGGGGCATTTCAACCGTGTATCTGTCTTCCAAGATGATCTTGGAGTGAAAGAACTATGGTTGTATTTAAAAACATTGGCAACACAGAATCCCTCTGAATCACACAAATGACCACATTTGCAATGTCAGGCATCCAACAGGTCTAATTTAATTGAATATCCATCAGCATCTCTCCATTTATATTTTTTTAAAAAAGGGAAAAAGTGTTCCTTGATGTAATCTCTGGACCATCCCATTCCCTTTAATGACCTTACTTTAAAATATCCCCAAATGAGGAGAAGCAAGATGCTCCCTAATTAAAATCCCTATTCTTTCCTGTCAGTGATGTCTTTTAGAAGAGTAAAGGACTATCTCTCTTGCTGTTGTGTTAGTGATCAGTCCACTAAAATAGAATGCTAATGTTATCTATGAGTCAGTTCACTTCATAATCAACATTATCACCTTCATCATTATCCTAACTATAGTTTTTTTAGGGTTTTACTCTGTAACAGGTGCCCTTTTAAGCACTTTGAATGCATTGTATGGTTTTGTGTGCACAACAGCCTATGAGGTTAAAGATCCTGGAAAGAGACTGGCATTTACACAAACACCCTCTGTAGGTTAGACTGTGACTATGAGTTAATTAATAAGGGATGTAAAATATTTGTGTAAGTGAGGCAGAAGCTGAGAGACAGCAGGATCAGATGCATTCACCTTAGCCCAGTTCCCCATGTGTCCCAGAGTCTCTAACTGGGGATCACCTGGATCCACTGAAAAGGTAAGATCTTGCCATCCTAGAGAGTACTGTTTTCACTGTACCATAGCTATTTTGTGTTACTACTTAGACATTGCACAAACAATGTCTGTGTTCCCTTTTAAGGGAAGTTTACAGTGATGGGATCCTCATGGTTCTGAAGCCAGTCTTAGTAATTTAGCTAATTAACAAATGCATTATCTCACATAGCTATTATTTTTGTGGTGAGAATTCTTTCCTTTTTTTAAAAAAAAAATATATATATATATATATTTTAATTGTTGGGAACTCATTGAGGGTATAAGAAACCAGGTTATATTGATTGCATTTGTTAGGTAAAGACCCTATTACAATTGTGTCTTATCACCAAAAGGTGTGGCACACACCAAGACCCCACCCCTGAGAATTCTTATTCTGAAATTAATATTCACTCTATTAGTCTTTTTTCAAGAACACAATATATCTTGAAATATATTGTTATTAACTACAATGCTATAGGTTGTCTTTTCACTTGATAATATCCTTTGAAACATAAAATTCTTTAATTTTTATGAAGTCCAATTTATTCTTTGGTTCCTAAGAAATAACTACCAAATGCAAAGCTTATTTCTGGACACTCAATTCTATTCCATTGATCTATATGTTTATCAAGTTTTCTTGATTATAGTTGCTTTGAGGTAACTTTTAATATTAGGAAGTATGATTTTAAGCACACACCAACTTGTTTTTCTTCTTCAAGATTGTTTTGGTCATCCTAAGTGATGCATGTATTTTGCTCATTTTCATTGCTGAATAATATTTCATTTTGTGGATATACTATTTTGCTTATTTATTACATTGATCAAAATTTAATCAATATAATGATCTATTTTTCAACATTATGATTGGTTTGTCAGTTTCTATAAAGAACCCAGCTATGATTCTGATAACCTGTATGAATTTGTACATCAGTTTGATAGTTTTACCATCTGAACAGTACTAAATCTTCTGATCCATGATTGGGGATGTCTTTTCATTTATTTAAGGTTTTAATTCCTTTCCACACAGTTTTGTAGTTTTTAGAGTGCAAATCTTGTGCTTCTTTTGTTAATATATGTAAGCACTTTAGTTGATGGTATTGTACAGATAACCCAATTAAACTATAGGTAAAGAAACTCAATAGGCATTTCTACATACAAGATGTACAAATGGGCAATAGATATATAAAAAGATACTCAACATTGTTAATCATCAAGGAAATGCAAATTAAAACCACAAGGAGATATCACATTATACCTGTTAGGATGACTATAATAAAAGATCTCAAAGATAGTAAGTATAAACTAGCATGTGAAGAAAATGGAAAACTTGTACACTGTGGATGGGAATGTAAATTTATTCACCCACTATGGAAAAGAGTATGTAGGTTTCTCAAAACTTTTAAAATAGAACTACCATATGATCTAGCAATTCCACTCTGGATATACATCCTAAGGAATCTAAATGAGGACTTGAAGAGAAAGCTGCATTTCTATTTCTATTTCTGGTACAACATTATTCATAACAGCAGCCAAGACACAGAGCAACCTATATGTCCCTTGATGTATGGATAGACAAAAAAAAAAAAAGTGGTGTTCCTATATACATTGAAATAATATGCAGCCTTCAAAAAGAAGGAATTTCTGCATTTGCAACAACATGGATGAAACTGGAGAATATTAAACTAAATGAAATAAGACAGACACAGAAAGACAAATACTGCATGATTCCACATATAAGGAATCCAATATAATCGAACTTACAGAAGCAGAGAATAAAATGGTGGTTTCGAAGTCCTGTGGAAAAGGAAAAATGGGGAGGTATTAGTCAAAGGGAAGAGAAGTTTCAACTATACAAGGTAAGTCCTAGAGCTCTAGTAGGACTAGTACAATGCCTATAGTTAACAACACTGTATTGTACACTTTAAAGAGATCTAAAAATAGACCTGCAACTTGATCCTACAATTCCTCTACTAGGTATATAACCAGAAGACCAAAAATCACATTATAGCAAAGATATTTGTACCAGAATATTTATTGCAGCCAAATTCATAACTGCTAAGTTATGAAAGAAGCCCAAGTGCCCACTGACCCACGAATGGATTAATAAATTGTGGTATATGTACACCATGGAATATTATGCAGCCTTAAAGAAAGATGGAGACTTTACCTCTTTCATGTTTACATGGATGGAGCTGGAACATAATCTTCATAGTAAAGTATCTCAAGAATGGAAGAAAAATTATCCAGTGCACTCAGTCCTACTATGAAACTAATTTAGGGCTTTCACATGAAAGTTATAACCCACTTATAACCTAAGAATATGGGGAAAGGGGGGGGGAAAGGAGGGGGGAGGATGGGTGTAAAAAGGGTAATTGGTAGGCCACATCTGCGGTGCATCTTACAAGGGTACATGTGAAACTTACTAAATGTAGAATATAAATGTCTTAACACAATAACTTAGAAAATACCAGGAAGGCTATGTTAACCAGTGTGATGAAAATGTGTCGAACTGTTTATAAAAGCAGTGCATGGTGCCCCATGATTGCATTAATGTACACAGCTATAATTTAATAATAAATAAATTAAAAAAAATGTATTAAGAGAGTATGTCTTACGTTAACTGTTCTTAACATAAAAAGTAAAAATGTAGCAGAGTAGAAGGACACTTTTAGAAGTGATAAATTTTTTATTTATTTATTTTTTATTAGTATTAGATCATAGCTGTGTACATTAATGCGATCATGGGGCACCATGCACTGCTTTTATAAACAGTTCGACACATTTTCATCACACTGGTTAACATAGCATTCCTGCCATTTTCTTAGTTATTGTGTTAAGACACTCATATTCTGCATTCACTAAGTTTCACATGTACCCTTGTAAGATGCACCGCAGGTGTAATCCCACCAATCACCCTCCCTCTGCCCAACCTCCCCCCTCTCTTTCATCCCTCTCCTCCTTCCCCATATTCTTAGGTTATAACTGGGTTATAGCTAGAAGTGATTTATGACACAGATTGCGATGATGTTCTCATAGGTGTATACTTATATCCAAATTCATGAGGTTGTGTATGTTAAATGTGTACAGCTTTTAGTGTTCAATCTTACTTCAATATGGTGGTCTGTAATGAAATTAAGACAATAATTCTGTTTCTAATTTCATTTTTAAACTTTTTATTGCTAGGATATAAAAATAATTGATTCTTTAATGCTAACATTATTTTCTGCAAACTTGGTCAACTTTTAAATTTTATGAGTTTTTATGCCATCTGTGAATAGAAATAGTTTGTTTCTTCTTTTCCAATCCAAATGCATTTCCTTTTATTTTCTTGCCTGATTGTCCTGGCTACAACTTCTATTACAGTGTTTACAATAAATGGATAAAGTGAACATTCTTGTTTTGTTCCTCATCTTTAGAGGAAAACATCCAGTCTTCCATAATTAAGTATGACATTAACTGTGGGTTTTTCATAGATACGCTTTGTCAGTTTCCTTCTAAATTCACTTTTGAGTGAGTTCTCTTCCATTTTTACATTGTTGAGTTTTTTTTTTTTTTATCATGAAAGCCTTATATTTTATCAAATTTTTTTCTGCATTATTGAGATTTTTTGTGGCTTTTTTTATTCTATTGATTTTGTCTATTACACTAATTTTTGTATGTTAAACCAACCTAACATTCTTGGGATAATTTATCATGGTATAAAATCTTTTTTATATGAGATTGGTTTAATTTTCCTAGTGTTTTGTTGAAAATTCGTGTGTCTATAAGCAATATTGGTCTGTGGTTCCCTTATTTTACGATGTGACATCTTTTTCATTCATCTTTCAGTGTTTAGTAGATTCACAAATGAAGCTATTTGTGAGTTGGGGCTTTTCTTTGTGGGTGGTTTTTTTTTTATTAATAATTTAATCTTTTTATTTCTCATAAGACTGTATTTTCTATTTCCTCTAACATATTATTAATATATTTTAGTTAGGTATGTTTGAATAAATATAAACTCATAGAAATTAGCTTCTGACAACTACAGAAGGCTTGCTCTCATGTGAATAGTAGATTAGAATATCTCAATTCCAGGTAGTCAAGTTCCAATTCTTTTTCATACAAATATTTGTAAAGCTCTCTGTATTGATTTGTTATGACAGGTAATTTTGTCTCATATTTTCATCTTTCATTTTAATTTACAAGCTATTTTTGCATAAAAATATACTTTGATTCCATATATTATCATTCCTCTTTATAGATGAAAATCAACAATCAGAAAGTTTATGTGACTAGCCATGGTCCCAGAGCTAGTGCATTTTAAAAACAAGTTCTTTTAATTTACATCCTATAACTCATCTCTTCATTCCATATTAGCAATGAATAAGTTGATTACTAATTTGGACTAAGAAATTTTCCAACTTATACTTTATATATATATATATATATATATATATATATATATATATATATTTGTGTGTGTGTGTGTGTGTGTGTGTGTGTGTGTGTGTGTATGAAGGGACCATAGATACAATAACTTTAAAGTTTTGCAAAACTCTCAGAAATTTTACTTCTGGCCATAGCAGAATATCTTGTAACTGACCAACCCTCCTATGAGAACAACCATAAAGGCTATGTAAAAATAAAAAAGGTATAATAATGCAACGAAAGCATTCAGGATTTGAGATTTAAAGATCCCTTGGAAAATAGTGAGGTGAACTCTTTACTCTCTCTCCTTTTCCTTAAAAGCTTTCTCTGGTTCATAAGTGTTTTGGACAGAGAGAAGTAGCCCAGAGCTTTTGGCTGTCTCTGTAGTTGAGTGAGAAAAGATAAGAGTTCAGAGCTATAAAGAAAGTCAGGACTTGAGAATCTAAGATTCTAGAGAGAGAGGAACAACAATAAAACATACCTGACCTTTTATGTGACATTACTACTTGAGCATTTGCTAATTCATATTCTAGGCAGTGAAAGTGGTTTAAAAGCCAAGCAAGAACAAATGGAGGCAAAAAATGTAAGCCGAGTTTCCACCAGAATTCTAATTTTGGCAGTATAGAAATTGCCCTTCAAGAGTTTATTTTTTGTCATCATCATCATATCATCATCATCATCATCATCATCATCATCATCATCATCATCATCATCAGAGATAGAGTTTTACTGTGTCACCCAGGCTGGGGTTCAGTGCCAGTGATCATTGCCAGTCACCTCAAATTTTTAGATTCAAACAATCCTCCTGCTTCAGCCTCCTGAGTAGCCAGAACTTTAGCTAATTTTAATTTTGAGGAGTAGGGGTAGAAAGGGGGTCTCACTATGAAATGTTGAGATAAAAGGATGAAAAATAAGATAGAAAAGCACTTGGGAGGCCAAGGCAGGTGGATTGCTTTAGCTCACAGGTTCGAGAGCAGTCTGAGCCAGAGTGAGACCCCATCTCTAAAAAAATAGCTGGGCATTGTGGTGGGTGCCTGTTGTCCCAGCTACTTGGGAGGCTGAGGAAAGAGGATCACTTGACCTCAAGAGTTTGAGCTTGCTGTGAGCTAAGATGTCATACTACCACGGGTGACCAAGTGAGACTCAGTCTCAAAAAAAAAAAAAAAAAAAAAGATAGAAAGGTAAAGATAGTATGAAAGAATACAGCCACAGTTACACTAACATCAAGAAGGTAGACCATAAAGAAGAGAGTATGGCTGGATATATGTAGACAAGAATCAGTTTATAGGAAAGTATAAAAATTTGAACATTCAATAAATAACAAATAAACCAAAACTGATAAAGTTAATATTATGAAGTCATATTTAGAAATGATCCTTTATCTTGACACACTTTTCATTATGATATAATAAAGAGGAAATTAGTAGAGACATAGAATATTTTATTAACTCACAGTTGTGACCAAATTGATATGTGGAACACTGTAGCAAAAACTGTAGAGTTCATTCATTTCAAATGCACATAAAAGAGACCATATATTGGTTCCTAAAGCAAACCTTCACACAATCCAAAGATTGCAATCATACAGAACGTGTTCCCCCACAAGATGTCTTTGAAAATATGACTTACATTTCTAAATAATCCATGGGGCAATGAAGAAATAAAAATAAAATTTAGAAAATATTTCAAACTAATAATAAATAATAAAAATACCATTTACTTAAACATGTGGGATACAGCTTTAACCGTAGTTACAGGAAAATACAAAGGCTGTTTGGAAAGTATCCAGCCATTGTTAATACTATTTTTCATATTACGTGGCTAAATACGTCTGGACAGCCCTTGTATATAGCCTTAAATGTGTATATTTAAAATAAAAAAAATTAAAAGGAAATTATTTTATTATCCTATAAATAACAAGACTAGGCAAATAACAAATGTGCATTTATACTGCATAGAAAACAACAAAATATTATTTTGTCAAAATATCCTCAATAAGTGGAGGCTCATACCACATTAATTGAATGAAAGACAGTAAAGATTTCACTTTCTACTGAAATAATGTATAAATACAATGAAATTTCAGTTACAATCCTTACAAGTTACATTTTCAAGTGGAAGTTAAACGATTTTTCAATATAGTTGTATACACATATATTAAAATGCAAAAGATTAAAATAACCAAGGAGTTATTGAATAAAAAAAACAAAATTGGAGGACTTATGTCATCAATATTGAGACCTATAAAACTACAATAATTAAAGGTGGTATTATTGGCCCAAGAATAGATAAATAAAATAAGAGTCCCAGTAATAAACTCACATACGTAGGATCAATTGATTTAGATATTAAAAAAATATGTCACTGCAGTGCTTTGAGAATAAGGGTCATTTCAGTAAGCAGTGCTGGCTCAGTAGGAATCTAAATGGAAAATAATTATTTTAATTTCTTATGATACCATATAAAAATATATTCAATTGTGAACTCAGTTTGAGAGTCCAAACAATAAGGATTTTAGAAGTTAGCATATTTTACTCTCTCATTCTGGGAGAGCAAAAATTTCTTAAAGAAAACAAAATAGACTAACCATATTGAAAAAAAAATATTGATGTATGGAGCAGTGCCTGTAGCTCAAAGGAGTAGGGTGCCAGCCCCATATGCCAGAGGTGGTGGGTTCAAACCCAGCCCTGGCCAGAAACTGAAAAAAAAAAAAAAAAAAAAAAAAAAAAAAAAAAATTATGTATGGGATTTCTTTAAAATATTAAGAATTTCCCAAGAGAGTCTAAAACAAACCACAGGATCTAAATCATTTGCAATTATACATGTCTTACAAAATATTTGCATCAAATATATAGAGAAAGCTCCTTAGATTAACAAAAAAAGATAAATAAATTGGAAAATGGTTGAATGACTTCAACAGATACATCACCAATGACCAATAAGTAATGAAGTATACTTAACTTTATTGGTCCTTAGGAAAATGTAAGTTACAATTACAATGCAAAATTACTGCATGCCCACCAGATCACTAAAGTTGTGCAGTGTTGGTGTCATCACCAAGGAAGCAGGCTGGACAATGGATTGTAAGCTCGAAGCTTGCAGGAGCTGGGCCTTCCCATATGTGTAGGGGAAAGGCCCCAAGCAACATCCGCAGTTGCTACATAGGTCGCTACATATGTTGTTACACAAGCTGCTACATATCTTATTATATAGGTTGCTACTTATCCTGTTACATAGGTTGCTACAATGCAGTACTGTCAAGCGTGTGGACCAACTGGAAGCCTCATATATTGCTGGTGGATATGTAAATTGGTACAATTGTTTTGGAAAACTGTGAACCAGCAATTGTACAATAAGTTTAATAATATCGGAAATGCACATTCTGTCCACTGAAAAATATGTAGTAAAAACAAACATAAAAGCATTCTTTGTAATAGTCCTAAAGTGAAAACATTCTAAATGTTTATCAATAGTAAAATGAATAAATTGTGGCATATTTAGAAAATGTACTACATATGACAATGACAGTGAGCAAAGTACCCCTACAGATATTCAGTATAGATGGATAACAACCATATTGTGTGAATGAAGCCAGACATGAAAGAGTAAATACTGTGTTGAGTCTGCTTACATATATTTCAGTAAGATGTAAACTAACCTTTGGAGTTAGAATTGGGATATTGGTTACCTTGGGGGAAAGAATGACGTAAGAAGGAGCACGGAGAGCTTTGTGGGTACTGGGAATTTTCTTTTTTCTCAGTCCAGGAGGTAGTTACATGTTCAGTTTTAAAAAATTTCTCAAGCTATACTTTTATGATTTGTGCACATTTATATATTTATTATATGTCAGTAAAAGTTTAAAGGCTATAAGGACTTCAAAAATGCTCTTGGAAGATCTCTAAGTATTCTCCAAACATCTTTCCAAAAGGACTGTATTAGTTTGCATTCCCACCAGCAGTGTAGAAGTGTTCCCTTTTCTCCACATCCACACCAACATCTTTGGTTTTGGGATTTTGTGATGTGGGCTAATTTTACTGGAGTTAGATGATATCTCAAAGTAGTTTTGATTTGCACTTCTCTGATTATTAAGGATGAGGAGCATTTTTTCATGTGTCTGTAGGCCCTGCACCTGTCTTCTTCAGAGAATACTTAGAGATTTAAAAATAGACCTGCCATTTGATCCTATAATTCCTCTGCTAGGTATATACCCAGAAGACCAAAAATCACATCATAACAAAGATATTTGTACCAGAATGTTTACTGAAACCCAATTCATAATTGCTAAGTCATGGAAAAAGCTCAAGTGCCCATCTACCAATGAATGGACTAGCAAATTGTGGTACATGTAATACCATGGAATATTATGCAGCCTTAAAGAAAGATGGAGACTTTACCTCTTTCATGTTTACATGGATGGACTTGGAACATATTATTTTAGCAAAGTATCTCAAGAATGGAAGAAAAAGTATCCAATGTCCTCAGCCCTACTATGAAACTAATTTATAGCTTTTATATGAAAGCTATAACCCTATTACAGCACAAGAATATAGGGAAAGGAGCAAGAGAGGGGAGGGGAAGAGGGAGGATGGGTGGAGGGAGGGTAATTCGTGGGACCACACTTATGGTGCATCTTAGAAGGGTGCAGGTGAAACTTACTAAATGTAGAATATAAATGTCTTAACACAATAACTAAGAAAATGCCATGAAGGCTATGTTAACCAGTATGATGAAAATATTTCAAATTGTATATAAAGCCAGCACATTGTATCCCATGATTGCATTAATATACACAGCTATGATTTAAAGGAAAAAAAAAAAAAAGGCTCTTGGAAAAAGCTAAAGGAAAAATCTTAATTAAGAATCAAATAGCCTTAATTGGGTAAATGAGGTGAAAGCTATGTTGATTAGTATGGTGTAAGCACTCCAATTTGTACAAATAATCAACATATTGAGAATGGCATAAATGTATTTATGATCTATGTACAAAAGACTTAATAAAAAAAATTAAAAAAAAAAAAAGAATCAAACAGTCTAACTTGCCTGAATTGTGATGAGGTTTCCATTTAATAGATGCATTGGTTCGGTGAACTGTCCATCCATTATCATGTGGCCTTTTGGAACTGACCCTGGTGACCCTTGAACGGGTGACTTAATCTTTTTTAGCAGCAGTTTCTTTAAATATAGATTTTACTTTCATATTTAAAGCAACTCTGCTGAACAAAAGATATGGATTAATTGATGCTTTCAAATCCTATAAAAATGCTAAATCCCAGCAAATGAAATCTACATCTTAAACAATCAATTTTCACAAGAACTGTATAAGCTTAGAAAGAAACAGCCTGGCAAATTCATCTGGTGTTCTGTATAAATACAATTTTAAAATACCTCCAATTTTTTCATGCTATGCCATCTGCTGAATGGCTCTTGGAATGGAATTTTAATCTCTAATTGCAAATGCAGGGATTAAAAAGGTTACATTCAAAGTGTGCTGGGAGACCAACTAACAATTCACAAAGAAAAAAAATAAGTCTCCGTTTGCAGATTTTGCTGGCATAGATGTTTTCTGGAAGTGATAACCTTGCACCGGGTCTTTCATGGTCAGAAGTGGAAAAGGGAAATAACCTGCTCTGATTGGGTCTGAACTGTCTGGACCTTATACGAACTCCAGCTGCTTTGACTGTGGAATCAGAGCAAGAACAGAAAACTTTATTCTTTCAATTTCTTAGAAATTAGAGCATTATTTTCCCTGTCATTTAAGAAATTGAAACAAAGTAAAAGAAATGTACTATACATTTTGTCTACTGTGGTACCCAGCATATATTCAGTTAAATGAAGATATTGAAAAAATCACAATTGGAAATAATAAATTGTACACAAAAATATCATAAAAATGTATAAAAAAGATGACAAACTGAGTCTCATGCTTCCAAATTGGATAGAAATTTATAGAAAGATTTCACCTTAATTTTTAGTTTTAGCATGTTTGACATATAGATACAGGTATCAATTCTCTGAATTTTCTTTCTTTTCTTTCACTAGACCTTCTACTCCTATGTACATGATAAGCAGGTCATTACAAAAGTTTTGAGATACATAAAAATCAAGAAACATAAAATCCATTCAGACAGAAACAAATGAAGCCCTCTTAGCAACAATGCTGAGCTAATCAAATTGAAACTTGCACAGGTGACTCAGAAAGGATGCTGTCAACTATGTTTCTTGGAAGTGAAATAATGACACAGTTTGTCTCAAAACTTTCGTAGTGACCCATGTATATTAAACTGTGTGTGTCATGTTTATACCCTCCTCTACGCTTTTCCTATACTGTATTTCTTCCTTGGACTGACAAGTAAAATTATTTTCTGTGATCTTCAGTAAGACAGAGGGTCATTATGTAATGAGATTGTGTATACTTCTAAACTCTGTGTTATAAAAACCTGAACTTAATTTTATTGTTTCTCAGTTGTTATATAAGTGTATGTTTGTTATACTCAACTCCAGATCAGAGACTATGACTTCTTGTTTTATGTTCCCTAACAATGGGGAGATCATAGGGAATGCATAAAATACAAGAACTTTAGACAAAATCAACAAAATAACCATTTGAAATTACAATTACAATTATAATTACAATTGAGTAACACTTTTTGTACTATAATATAAAGGATTATTTTATAGCACATTTCAATTCTCACATGATTTATATAAAGCAAATAGTCATTCTAAAATGAGCTTTGTAGTCTAAAGGAATATCTCTTAGTATTTATTTTTCTTGATTCCTTTATCTCTAAAATGACCCAAAATAACCAGTTATATTAACATTAGGTATAACAAAACAGCTCAAATGGGAAAACATTGCATTTCCCAGAAGTTCAAGCCAGAACAGCTGCAGTGAATCAATAGTAATCTTGTCTCTCAATATTGGCTTTAGTAAGAACAAGCTACTGAAACTTAAGGTTTTTTCTTGGTAGGGAGGTATGAAGTGAAAATGAGCCTCCAAAACATTTACACTGTAAATATTCCTTTAGTAGGTCATTAGCAACTCAGAATAGAGACAGAGAAAGGAAAAACCAGGAACTGGACACTACATTTTTGATGATCTGAGTTTTAGTTTCACCCATCCACAAGAGTGTACTCCTGTTTGGAAATATTATCTCACTCTGAAATCTAATGTTACTTCAAACTACATGGAGAATTCTCCATACATTTAATTTGGGTCCAGGAAGGTGTAATAGTCTTTGGAGATTCAAAGTGGGGGGAGATTAAAAATTACCTATTGGGACAATGTGCATTATTTGGGTGACAGGAACACTAAAACTTTTTAGTCCCTCTCCCTCATAATTTGCTATCATTCATTTTTGAAAGAGAATAAAACAAAACAGCCTTTCAAAATTCTACACTCTAATAAAATGGCTACCAAGATGTCACTTGACTTTTAGTAAAAGCCCTTGCTCTCTAAAGCAGTAGTATTGCTACAAAATAAAACCAGTCTTAAAATCATCTTAGACAGGGGTCCTCAAACTTTTTAAACAGGGGGCCAGTTCGCTGTGCCTCAGACCATTGGAGGACTGGACTATAGTTTAAAAAAACAAACAAACTATGAACAAATTCCTATGCACAGTGCACATATCTTATTTTGAAGTGAAAAAGCAAAATGGGAACAAATACAATCACACCACCTCATGTGGCCTGCGGGCCGCAGTTTAAGGACCCCTGATCTAGAACATCTGTTTGGGCAAGAGAGACTTCTCAGTTCTTGAGGTCTTGAACTTCCCTCCAGCATGTTCTGCATTTTGCTCTAGCATTTCCTCAGTATATTTCAGGTAGGCATATGTTTTTCTCCTTTTCCAGGTCAGTATTCTTTGATAGCACTGCAGTTTTAGGAAAACAAAAATATACCAGAGAGGTCACATAGTTTTTTTTCCTAGGTTAATAAACTCCACAGTTTAATGTAGCCCTAAGTTAACAAAATCATCACTGCTTTTGATTAATACACTATCTTTTGAGTGTTTCACTACGTCAATCCAGGACTGTAAAAACTTGAATGTGAGTAACATCAAAGGGTGAATGTTAAGAAGTAGACATTTAGAATCCCAAGTTTAAAAAATTAATTTCAATTGACAGAGGAGAGTAAAAGTGTTTTTGTTATATCGATGAATTATATAGTGGAAAAGTCAGGACTTTTAGTGTTCCTGTCACTCAAATAGTGCATGTTGTTCCCCATAGTAATGTTCATCCCTATACCCACTTTTGAATCTTTAAAGTCCATTACACTACTCTGTATGATCATGCATCCCTTTTTGCTTAGCCCCTACTTGAAAGCAAGAACATGCAAATATTTGTTTTTCCATTCCTAAGATACTTCACTTAAGATAATAACCTCTAGTTTCATTCTGATTTCTGCAAAAGACATTATTACATCTTTTTATGGCTGAGTAGTACTCCATGGCATATGTATATATGCATGTATGTGTGTAAATCATTTTCTTTATTCTGTCATCAGTTCATGGATACTTAGGTTGATTCCATGTCTTTGAAATTGTAAATTGTGAATTATGTTGTGATAAACATTGGGGTGCAATGGGCTTTTTTTTTTTTTTTTTTTTTTTTTTTTTAAAGTAGATACTCAGTGCTGGGATTGATGATCAAATGTTAGGTCTACTTTTAGTTCTGTTAGGAATCACTATACTGTTTTCCATAGAGGTTGTACTAAAGATCATTAAATATGAAATGTCTAATTTTGAATCAAAATTTCAGTTTATTATACCTTAAACAAGAACTAGTACAGTTAATCAAAGTATGTGCCTACCTATTTAGACAGTTTTGCATATTAATGGTGGCTTGTGTATACCAGCAGTGAAGAAGCCTGGAGAGCAATCAGCAATGAAATCACAAAAGGCATGTCCTACACATTGTTGAGAATTGACTATTTGTCCTTGCAAGATGTGATCCAAAGCTTCAAAGAAGTGGTAGTCAATTGGTGTGGGATCTGGTGACTATGGTGCATGACAGTTTCCAAGTCCATCTTCTATAATTTGAGCAGCATTGTTTGTGTGGCAGTGTTGTCTTGCAAGAGGATTGGCCTGTGTCTATTGACCAATCTTGACTGCTTAATTACAAGCATCTTCATCATTTTGTCCAACTGGTCACCGCAGACAACTACTGGCATCAACTGGCCAGGTTTCATGAAGCTGCAGTGCGGAACACCAATACCTGGCCACTAAATAAACATTAGCTTTTTTGATGAATATTCAGTTTTGACTATGTTTTGGTACTTCATGTTTATTCAACCAATGAATGCTTGTGATTATCAAAAAGAATCCATTTTTCATTGCACATAACAATATGGTGTAGAAATGGTTTGGCTTTATAGCGTGACAGCAAAGAAAGGCAATCTTTGAGATGCTTCTCTTCTGACATTTGTTTAATTCATACAGAACACATCTTTCCACCTCTTTACCATTCCAGTGTTTCAATAAACCTTGCTGTTAATTCTTATGTACATTGAGATGTGTTTTCTTCCACTACAACTTTCAGCTCGTGATTATCCACCTTGACCTCAGGTTGCCCACATGTCTCATTTTTAAGTTTAAAATCACCAGAATGAAACTTCTCAAACCATTGACATACCATGCAATCGTTAGCCACAGCCTTTCCAAACACATTGTTGGTATTCTGAGCTGTCTGCACTGTACTGATTCCATGACAGTTCCACTCATATTTGGAAATAACATGAATTTTTAACTTATTCAAAGTTTCACAAAAATTGCTCTAAAACATTTGAAAGATAATCATAAGCCAAAATGTATGTTGGAAAGATGAGGATCTACCTTCACAATAAAAATAAAACAAGAAGTGATGTGAAACATCTGAGATATCAACTGTCAAACTTAGTACTTAAGAAAAACAGATGTTTTGTACTTAATAACCTAATATTGTATTTACAATCCCACCAGAAGTATATAGCATTTCCTTTCACCATATCTGTGCCAACAGCAATTGTTTTTTTACTTTTTAATAGTGGCCATTCTTATGGGGTAAGGTGGTATCTCGCTGAAGTTTTAATTTGTATTTCCTTAATAATTAGTGATGCTGACTATCTTTTTCATATGTTTTAGCCATTTGTATATCTTCTATTGAAAAATAACAACTGCCAAATTCTATTATGTATGCCCCATTGTCCCTGGCAATCACTTCCTCAAGTGACCTGTCATTTTATTTTTTCCTAAAACAGAATTTATATAACCACAAAAGTTTTCATGCCTAAATCTATAAAAATTGATAAGTCACACAACTCTATAGTCTCTCTGAGGTGTGTCACAACTATGCTTGTTTCTAATTCTGTGATGATGTTATAGTTTCAACAATAAAAAGTCATTGACTTATCCCTAATATCAACTATGTGCTATTCCAATGACTTCTGCAAAGTTTATAAAAACTTTATTTACTTTATTTTTTTTTATTGTTAAATCATAGCTGTGTACCTTAGTGCAATCAAGGGGTATAATGTGCTGGTTTCATATACAATCTAAAATATTCTCATCAAACTGATCAACATAGTCTTCATGGCATTTTCTTAGTTATTGTATGTAGACATTTGTATTCTGCATTTAGTAAGTTTTGCCTGTACCCATTCTAAGATGCACTGTAGGTGTGGCCCCACCCATTACCCTCCTTTCACTCCAACCTCCCCCCTCCATTCCCCTTCCTTGGCCCTTTCCCCAAACTATTGAGGTACAGTTGGGTTATAGCCTTCATATGAAAGCTATAAATTACCTTCATAGTAGGGCTGAGTACATTGGATACCTTTTCTTCCATTCTTGAGATACTTTGCTAAGAAGAATATGTTCCAGATCCATCCATGTAAACATGAAAGAGGTAAAGTCTCCATCTTTCTTTAAGGCTGCATAACATTCCATGGTATACATGTACTACAATTTGCTAGTCCATTCATGGGTCGATGGGCACTTGGGCTTTTTCCATGACTTAGCAATTATGAATTGGGCTGCAATAAACATTCTGGTAAAGATGTCTTTGTTATATTGTGATTTTTTGGTCTTCTGGATATATACCTAGTAAAGGAATTATAGGATCGAATGACAGGTCTATTTTTAGGTCTCTAAGTATTCTCCAAACATCCTTCCAAAAAGAACACATTAGTGTGCATTCCCACCAGCAGTGGAGAAGTGTGCCCTTTTCTCTACATCCACGCCAACATCTCTGGTTTTGGGATTTTGTTATGTGGGCTACTCTTACTGGGGTTAGGTGATATCTCAAAGTAGTTTTGATTTGCACTTCTCTGATGATTAAGGTTGATGAGCTTTTTCATGTGTCTGTAGATTGTGCATCTGTCTTCTTTAGAGAAGTTTCTCTTTAAGTCCTTTGCCCACACTGGGATGGGATCACTTGTTCTTTCCTGCTAATATGTTTGAATTCTCTGTGGATTCTGGTTATTAAACCTTTATCAGAAGTATAATCTGCAAATATTTTCTCCCATTGTGAAGGCTATCTGCTTGCTTTACTTACTATGTTCTTGGCTATGCAGAAGCTTTTTAATTTGATCAGGTCCCAGTAGTATATTTTTGATACTGCTTCAATTGCCTGGGGAGTTTCCTCATGAAATATTCACCCAGGCCGATTTCTTAAACAGTTTTCCCTGCACTTTCTTCAAGTATTTACATAGTTTCATGTCTTAAGTTTAAATCTTTAATCCAGAGAGAGTCTATCTTAGTTAATGGTGAAAAGTATGGGTCCAGTTTCAGTCTTTTACAGATCGCCAGCAAGTTCACCCAGCACCATTTGTTAAATAGGGAATCTTTTCCCCACTGGATGTTTTTAATTGGCTCGTCAAAGATCAAATAACAGTAAATAGCTTCAAATAACAGTAAGTAGCTGGATTCATCTCTTGATTCTCTATTTTGTTCCAGACATCTACCTCTCTGTTTTCGTGCCAGTACTATGCTGTTTTGATCACTATTGATTTATAGTACAGTCTCAGGTCTGGTACAGTGATAGCACCTGCTTTGTTTTTATTTCTTGGCTATTCGATGTTTTTTCTGATTCCATATAAAATGAAGTATTATTTTTTCAAGATCTTTAAAATATGACAATGGAGCTTTAATAGGAATTGCATTAAAATTATATATTGCTTTGGGTAGTATAGACATTTTATCAATGTTGATTCTTCCCTGCCATGAGCATGGTATGTTTTTCTATCTGTTAACATCTTCAGCTATTTCTTTTCTTAAAGTGTCATAGTTCTCTTTGTAGAGATTTTTCATGTCCTTTGTTAGGTATACTCCCAAATATTTCATCTTCTTTGGCACTACTGTGAAAGGAATAGACTCCTTGACTGTTTTTTTGGCTTAGCTATTTTTGGTATATATATATATATATATAGGCTGCAGATTTATGGTTGTTGATTTTGTAGCCTGAGACATTGCTGTATTCCTTCATCACTTCTAAAAGTTTTGTAGTAGAATCCCTGGTGTTTTACAGATATACGATCATATTATCTGTGAAGAGTGAAAGTTTGATCTCTTCTGACCCTAGGTGGATACCCTTGATCGTCTTTTCTTCCCTAATTGTGATGGCTAAAACTTCCATTATAATGTTAAAGAGCAATGGAGACAATGGGCAACCTTGCCTGGTTCCTGATCTATGTGGAAATGATTTGAAATGGGTTTGCTGTAGATGGCATCTATCAGTTTAAGAAATGTCCCTTCTATACCAATTTTCTTAAGTGTTCTGACCATGAAGAGATATTGGATATTATCAAAAGGTTTTTCTGCATCAATTGAGAGAATCATAAGGTCTTTATTTTTTAGTTAAATTACATTTATAGATTTACATATATTGAACCAGCCTTGAGAGCCTGGGATAAATCCCACTTGGTCATGGTATATAATTTTTTTGATGTGTTTTTGGATTCTGTTTTTAGGATCTTATTGAGTATTTTTAAGTCAACATTCATTAGTGATATTGGTCTTGTTTTCTTTTCTTGTTGAGTCTTTCCCTGGTATAGGGATCAAGGTGATGTTAGCTTCATAGAATGTGTTGGGTAGTATTCTTTCTTTTTCAATATTTTGGAAGAGGTTTAGTAATATAGGTGCTAGTTCTTCTTTAAAGGTTTGGTAGAATTCTGATGTAAAGCCATCTGGTCCTGGGCTTTTCTTTTTTGGGAGATTTCATATAGTTGATACTATCTCATAACTTGATATGGGCCTGTTCAACATATCTACTTCGCTCTGGCTAAGTCTTGGTAGGTGGCGTACTTCCAAATATTGGTCAATTTTTTTCAGATTTTCATATTTCTGAGAGTAAAATTTCTTGTAATATTCGTTCCATTTTTTTTTTTTGAATTTCTGAGTGGTTTGTTGTTATTTCATCTTTACCAATCTTTATGAATTTCTCATTGATAAAATTAGAGATTTTACTCTTTTTTTCCCACTTAGGTTGGCCAATGGTTTATCTATTTTATTGATCTTTTCAAAAAACCAACTTTGGGATTTATTGATCTATTGTATAATTATTTTGTTTTCAATTTCATTTAATTCTGCTCTGAATTTGGTTATTTCTTTTCTTCTCCTGGGTTTAGTGTTTGAATGTTCTTTCTTCTCCAGTTGCTTGAGATGTCCCATTAAGTTATTACCTTCCTCTCTTTCCATGTTCTTGAGGAAGACTTGCAGTGCTATAAATTTCCCTCTTAGGACTGCTTCTGCGGTATCACAGAGGTTATGATAATTCTGTCTTCATTGTTGGTTTGTTCCAAAAATTTGGTGATTCCCTTTTTATTCTTGTCTTTAACTCATTTATCCTTCAGCATAAGGTTATTTAGCGTCCTTGTTTTTGTATGAATATGCAGATTCCTGTTGTTATTGAGTTCAACGTTTATTGCATGATTGTCGGAGAAGATAAGGAATAATTTCTATTTCTTTCTTTCTTTTTTTTTTTTTTTTAATTTGTTGAGGTTAAATTTGTGGCCTAGGATGTGGTCGATTTTGGAGTATGTTCCATGGGCTGATGAGAATAATGTGTATTCCGTTTTGTTGGGATGAAATGTTCTGTAGATGTCTGTTAAATCCAGATGTTGAATAGTTAAGTTTAAATATAAAATTTCTTTGCTTATCTTCTTTTTGGAGGATCTATCCAGGACTGCTAAAGGGGTGTTAAAATCTCCAACTACTATGAAACTGCAGGAAATCAAGTTGCTCATGTCTGTTAGAGTTTCTCTTATAAATTGAGGTGCATTCTTATTGGGTGTATAAATATTAATAATTGAAATCTCATTGTATTGAGTATTACCTTTAACAAATATGAAGTGTCCATCCTTATCCATCCTTATTTTAGTTGGTATGAAGCCTATTGTATCTGCAAATAGGATTGCAATGTTTGCTTTTTTCTGCTTTCCATTTGCCTGGAGTATAGATGACCATCCCTTCTCCTTGAGTCTATATTTGTCTTTTAAGGTAAGATTAGATTCTTGTATGCAGCAGATATCTTGCTTGATTTTTTTGTATCCAGTCAGTCAACCTGTGCCTCTTTTAAAGGACAGTTTAAACCATTCACATTAATTGAGAATATTAATAAGCCTTTGGAGAGCCCAGTGACATTTTTAATCCTTTTGCAACTGTGGAAGTTGAAATTTGATAAAAAAAAAAAAAAAAAATTACTGGGTAGGTTTGCATTTGTGGTAGAGGGTTACGCTGGCCTTTTTGGAGGCTAGGTCTGAGAATATCCTGAGAGCTGGTTTAGTTATGGCAAATTTCTTCAACATGTGAATGTCATTAAAGTATTTAATTTCTCCATCATAAATGAAACTCAGTTTAGCTGGGTATAGGATCCTGGGTTGAAAGTTATTTTGTTTTAGAAGAATAAAAGTCTATGACCATCCTCTTCTGGCTTGAAAGTTTTCAGGAGAGAGATCTGCAGTTATTCTAATATTCTTCCCCTTGTCGTTGATGGTTTTCTTTCGTCTGGCTGCTTTCAGACTTTTCTCCTTCATATTAACTTTGGTCAAATTGATTATGATGTGTCTGGGGGATGTCTTTTCAGGTTGAGCCATGCTGGAGTTCTGACACTGTCTGCTATCTGAATTTCAGAATCTCTTGGCATGTCTGGAAAGTTCTCTTTCATAATCTCATGGAGAAGAGATTCTGTGCCTTGTGAAGCCCCTTCATTGCTTTCGGGGATCCCTATAAGATGAATACTGTCCTTCTTCAAATTATCCCAGAGCTCTCTGAGAGAGTGATCTGTTTTTTCCCTCCATTTCTCTTTCTCTTTGAGAGTATGGGAGCATTCAAAAGCCTTGTCTTCAATGTCAGAAATCCTTTCTTCTGTTTTGCTCCCTTCTGTTACTGAGGGATTTTACTGTGGTTCTCAGATCTTTGAGGGCTGCAACTTCTTGTCTCAAATCTCAGCTATTTGTTTGTGCATGTGATCTTGTGCTGTGTCTGTCCCATTGTTCATTGGGGGAGTTAATCTAAACTGATTATTGATATTGCCAGAGTTTTTTCTGTTGATTTTGCATCATGATTGTTTTTCACCATTGCATCTGGTCATCCTCAGATTTGGGGAGGTATCTCTCCCAGATTAGACCCCAGCTGAATCACTCTATTGTTGCTGGATCTTAGAGGGAATGACCATGTGTACCTCCTCTTGGGCTGCTCCAGGCAGGGTATTCTGGTTGTGGGTGCAGCTCTAGAGTCTGACACACCCGTATCTAGCAACAGGGCAGGGAATGGTACACATTGTTTTGGGAGAGCTTGGCATCGCTGACGTTGGCACAGCGAGCCCAAGGCTCCAGCAGTCTTTGGCCAGGAGAAGGGCTTCTTCACAGAGGCAGGCAGGGCTGTGGAGGTTGCACAGCTACCAGAGTCCGTGGCTTGATGAGCAGGCTGGTGTGAAGGTAGTTAGGGTACAAGAGGGAGGACGCGGGATTGCACAACTCCTGGAGTTCTTGGAGTGGGTTGCAGGTCGCAGGTCACTGCACCACTCATATGGAAGTTCAGGCAGTGCAGGTCATGGCGCTGTGCTTACGGAGGTCCGGGCAGTCATGTGTCACATGTCGTGGCACCACTGTTACCAAGGTCTGGGCCAGCATGAGTTGTGGGTCACGTGTTGCCGTGCTGCTCGTACAGAGGTCCGGGCAGCCGTGGGTTGCATGTCATGGGTCACAGGTCGCGGAGCTGGTCATACAGAGGTCAGGGTGGGTGCAGGGCATGGGCTGTGAGGCTGTGCGGCTGCTGGTTGAGATCCTGCTGGGCGGGGGACTTGGCGAAGCCCCTGGAGTCTCTTGCTGGGTGGGCACTTGATCCAGCAGACAGGGACCAGAGGCACTGCTCAAGAACCTCCTTTTTCAATCTTAGCAGGGGTTAGGCTTCTGGTTTGTTGGGTAAGGGGGTAAGGGCATACTGTTATTTTACTTATTTTACTTTAATTTATTTTTTTGAATAAAATTAGACATGTTTCTATTTTTTGCCTTTCATCTTACACTCATAAGTTTATCTTGGGCAAACAATGACTGGCCTATAACTTGCCATTTAAAAGATGCTATTCTGGAAAAATACCTTTTAATTGGCCATATCCAGGGTCCAGTTTTACATTTTCATCACTCCTACCTAAGAACAACATATGAAGAGTCAACATGGAGTGTTTAGTTCTCTTTCCCAAGGTTCAAGTGGAGTTGACTAAAAGTCCCGCAAGCTGGTATTCGTGTATCTTATCTATAGAGATGGACCCAAGAGGACCAACTTCTGTGGTATATGAGTATTATCTTTTTTTTATTATTAATTTAAATTATAGCTATGTTCATTAAAGCAATCATGGGGCACCATACACTGGTTTTATAAACAGTTTGACTCATTTTCATCACACTGGTTAACATAGCCTTCCTGACATTTTCTTAGTTATTGTATTAAGACAATTATATTCTACATTTACTAAGTTTCACATGTACCCTTGTAAGATGCACCGCAGGTGTAATCCCACCTATAACTCTCCCTTTGCCCATCATCCCCCCCCCAATCCTTTCCTCCCTCTTCCCCTTCCCCATATTCTTAGGTTATAACTGGGTTATACCTTTTATATGAAAGCCATAAATTAGTTTCATAGTAGGGCTGAGTACGTTGGATACTTTTTCTTTCATTCTTGAGATACTTTACTAAGAAGAATATGTTCCAGGTCCACCCATGTAAACATGAAAGAGGTAAAGTCTCCATCTTTAAGGCTGCATATTCCATGCTGTACATATACCACAATTTATTAATCCATTCGTGGATTGATGGGCACTTGGGCTTTTTCCATGACTTAGAAATTGTGAATTGGGCTGCAACAAATATTCTGATGCAAATATCTTTGTCATAATGTGATTTTTTTGTCTTCTGGGTATATACCAAGTAGAGGAATTATAGGATTGTATGGTAACTCTAAGAAAAGAAATAGCTGAAAACATGAACAAATGGAAAAACATACCATGCTCATGGCTGGGAAAAACCAACATTGTTAAAATGTCTATACTACCCAAAGCAATATACAATTTTAATGCAATCCCTATTAAAGCTCCACTGTCATACTTTAAAGATCTTGAAAAAATAATACTTCATTTTATATGAAATCAGAAAAAACCTCGAATAGCCAAGACATTACTCAGAAATGAAAACAAAGCAGGAGGAAACATGCTACGAGACCTCAGACTATACTATAAATTGATAGTGATCAAAACAGCATGGTACTGGTACAAGAACAGAGAAGAAGATGTCTGGAACAGAATAGAGAACCTAGAGAAGAACCCAGCTACTTACCATTATTTGATCTTTGACAAGCCAGTTAAAAGCATTCAGTGTGGGAAAGATTCCCTCTTTAACAAATGGTGCTGGGTGAACTGGCTGGAAACCTGTAGAAGACTGAAACTGGAACCACATCTTTCACCATTAACTAAGATAGACTCTCACTGGATTAAAGATTTAAACTTAAGACATGAAACTGTTATTTTACTTTTTAACAAAAATTGCTATGTTTAGGGAGTGCCCAAGAGAGTCAAAAGGCATATTTTGCAAGAGAAACTACCAATAATTTATGAAGCAATT
>CAUYPK010011375.1:0-12106 GCA_963574355.1 Loris lydekkerianus | reverse complement strand
CCTCGGGCGATTGGCTCAGTTCAAAAGGTCCAAATCAATTTTCTCAGTCAGCACTTGTCTCAGGTGGGAGTGTTTAAAAGGTCTCTGGCAACTGGATCGCAGGATCTGTTAACAACTCAAATATGACTTGCTCTGGTGCTCCATGAAGTCAGGAGGACCCACCCAGCAAATAACTTAGTCTGGGAAGGTTGATGCCTCCTTCCCCACCTTGCACCTCTGTCACACCCAGTCACTGATAGTCCCGCAGCACTGTGATCCTGTTGCCTCCAGTGAGCAGATATTCCAGGGGTTTGCACCTGCCTGAATAACAAGGAAATCTATATCTGCTCATCCAGGCCACTGCTGCTCTCTATCTCTATCCAGCAGGGTTAGGTGAGGCCTGATAATCTTGGGCACTTGATGGAGGCTGAGGGGTGTTCACTCAGTTACAGCCCCGCCCCGATTGATGTTACTGACAGAAAAGAACAACTTTGTGGGAATTTGTTTCTGTCCCTGCTAAATTCCCCTGCAGAAGAGAAGCTGTTTTAAGTTCTCAGAACCTGTGCCTCAGGCCCTGTCTTTACTCATTCAGGTTTGTATTCACAGCATGGTTAGCTGTCAGCTCTAGCCTCCTGCTTGTTGTTATTTAATGTGAAAATTGGAGTTAGGGAAAATAGCCAATCCGAGAATTTAGCAAAACACCAAACTCATTGAGGCCAAATGAGCAAATAGATTAAAAGGCTACCATAAACACAAGCCCACTAATGCACAAACAATCAGAAACACATAGACATACAGACAACAATAAATAAAACAACTACAATAAAAATAATGATAATCGTAAGATAATTGAAAGAAAAAAAGGTAAAGAAGAAGCAAAATGAACAAACAAAAAAACCTCTAAAAATCTGATGTAAGCACTCTCAGAAACCATAAGAAGGGAAGAAGAGGAAGATAGAATGGAAAAGGAGGAAAAAAAGTGGTGTTCATAAAAAAAGTTAAAAAAGAAGAAACAAAAAATTAAAAATAGAAAAAATAAAAATAAGAATATATATATAAAAGTAATAATAATTAAAAAAATTGACAATAGCTCCTCCAAGAAAGTGAGGAGGAAAAGAAAAAAAAAGGCACCAACCACAAAAATATTATTCTTGTATATATGTAGAAATATACATATATATGTATAACATAGGGATCAACTTTCATAGGAATATATTTATATTCCCAGGCTTATACCTGATTCACAGTTTATACTGTTACCACGGTAACTACCCTACCTGGCCTATCTCCATTTTGGAGTAAATGTTTGTCACCTAACTATTGTGCAACCTCAGCTGCTCTGTTCCAGACGGCACTCCTATCCGACCTTCCCACTCAGTGCAGGAGTCCACACTTCACAAATCCTTGCACTCTGCTCCCATGTTCTCCTGTAAACTGGCAACTGCAATCAGCTGTGGGGGAGGGTGCTGGCTGCCACCTGCGTTAGCTGCTGTTGGCTCCTGCGGCTGAAGCACACGGAGACCTTATCCTCAGTTTTTGTCGCTCAGAGTCTCACTTTTGAATCTGGACTTTTGAGTCTAGCCACCCACAAGTTCATTGCACAGCCTGAACTGCCAGCCCACACCAATATTCCCCACCAGGAATGGTCCAGTCTATTTAATCACTCCTGTTGTTCTGGGGGAAGGTGTCCTTCATTTCAGATAATTCAAAATGTCTATTTCCTGGGTGGGATCCCTTCCCTTCTATTTTCCATCAGGTTGCCTAGTCCCTTGTGGCTCTGAGTGGGACCCCTTTCGGGTGGTTAAGCTCGGCTCAGGAATAAATTTTCGTCAGTTGGGTTTTGCCAGGAATTGCAAGCTGCTGTCCTCCATGAGGGAGGGGCCTGCCGGCCAGCACAGCCAAACAGGGAAAATCTCTACAAGAGAGTCCGTGGTTTTAAATTATGCTTCATATACAGCAATCTGCCAATTCACTGCACGTCTCCAGCTGTCTGTCCACAACAACAATCCATGTGGGGAAAAGGTCCAGACCCCCCTTCCTCTCACTTGATGACCTGGAAGAGGTGGGCTACATGTCCATCCCGTCCACCATCATGCCCTAGAGCTCTAGTCTACTTTCTTCAAAAGCCTCAGTCTGTGTCTGACAGAGAGATAGAAGGAGAGCGCACATGAGAGAGAGATAAAGATTATGTATAGAGAATTAAGTGTTTACATATATGTACACTTATATTTTTGGCTATAGAGAGAGATAAGAAGTTACACACATACATATAATTAAGGAGCTACACCTATATTCTTAACTGACTCATACACACACACACATATATTTATCTCCTTAAATAATATAAAGAATTCTGTTTTACTTGCTCATAATCTTTATTATCATTAGTCATGCAGGAGTCATACCTTTATAATTTTCTCCTTTATCTTCAATTCATCTTTCTCAGAATAAACATGACTTAGAATAATTTCAATGTATCCTTGGATGTGTAAAATAGATTTAATTATTTTTAATTTAGTGTATGAATTCTGTTTTTTTGTTTTTTTGTTTTTTTGTTTTTTGTCAAATAAGAATAAATACATGTGTTTGCTCTTATGTCTGTGAACAGGTAAATAGAGAAAGAATACTCCAAGGAATATGTTTATCCTCTAAAGACCTGTTGTGGATTATAAACTTCAACTGTCACTTAATGATAATTATCAATCCTTTTTCTTCTTCACAAAACATCAGGTGAAGGATTTGTTTTAAAAGAACATAGTGTTTTACCTATTAATATTTAAAATCTTGAAAACCAGGAATTAAGAGCTTACATTTTTTCTAAAAAAGAAATTCAGAATTTATTTTATTCATTCAACAGATGCATACTGAACACCTATTTATTCAACACTGTTCTAGCACTAGGAATAGAGTTTCTGAAAAAACAAAAGAAAATAATTTTTACAAGAGAAAAATCCTGGCCTGGTAGGGCTAACATCCTAGTAGGAGAGAAAAAGAAATGTTAAATGAATTAAAAAATACAACAGATAATACAAATAAATATGAGAGGATCTTTTATTATTATTATTATTATTTTTATTTTTAAAAAAAAATTTTAATTTTTTTGCAGTTTATGGCCAGGACTGGGTTTGAACCCACCACCTCCAGCATATGGAGCTGGCGCCCTACTCCTTTGAGCCACAGGAGCTGCCCGAGAGGATCTTTTATTTAAAGTCTCTGTGCATAAAATTTGAAAATGTTTGTAGTAGTTATCAGTAAGATTAAAATGCATGATCAAAAAAAAAAAAAATACATTAGCCAGAAATTTTGTTTAGCAACTTAAAAAAAAAAGAAAAAAAAAAAGAAAAGAAATAAAAAGGAAGGATAATAGAGAGCAGCTAAGTGGGGAAGGCTTGCAATTTTAAAGAGAGAGAATCTATGAGAGATATGTTTGGGGTCAAAGCTGAAGGAAGTGAAGAAAGTTACTATGTGGATATCAAAAGAAAGAAAGCTCTAGGTCAGAGGATGCAACATGTGCAAAGGCCGTGAGGTAGAATAGGCTCAAGAAAGAGTGAAAAGGTCAATCAGTTTGGAATAGAATTAAGGACTGATAGTAAGTATAACCAGTCTTCTCCATCATAAGGTGTTGAAGCTTTGGAAAGACACTCATTTTGAGGAGCCTTCTTTAACTCTGCTGGTCAGCATTAAAGCTTGAAAGTAGTGAATATGATCCTCCTATGACCCGAAGTAGCAAAGCAAAGGTCTCCTGCTTATTTGCCTCCTCCTTCATGCCCCACTACGCTCCCAGTTCAGGTCTTCAGATTGTCCCCAGGACTGAAATTCCATCCACAATTCATGAAGTATTAAGGCTCTTTTTAAAAAACAAAATATGTACAAGATATTTTTGCTGGGAATATTGAAATACGCATTTGTGTGCCCTAAGACTACATATTGTAGGATGGAGTTCTGATACAATTCTGATAACAAATATCATTATTTATTGCTGCCATATTTATCAAAGCAGACCTCCTGCATTTCAGTTTGGGTAGACACAGGACTTGAATCTTAAAGTGTGAAATAAAAGATTTCCATGTTTGTTATTTTTAAAATCATCATTGTTAGCAGAAGTGGTAGTAGTAATCTACACTGTGCATTCACTTGGAGGGGTTTATACCAGGACATTTATGGCCCTCAAAGATGCAAATAATAAACCTTATGTAGTGGAGAGTTGGGTGAGCCATGTGTTAAAAGTGTGAGAAGATCTCCTGTGACTCAGAAAGCAATTCTCAGGACTGTTCGTTTGCAATGTGGATATAACTCTTTACTGAAAGATAGTATTATTGTAAACTTAATTTAATTTTTATATAAAGCTATTTCAAATTTCTTAAAATAATCATAACCTCTTTCTTTCTGAAACCATACATATTTTCATGTTTAATGGTTAGCTCCCACACCCAAGGACCGATTTCTGTTTAACTCACTTTTATATAGCGTCTAGTGAAAGCTGTAAGTTACGGGAAAGAAGGTGAGTATGCTGAAAAGGAAGAAGAGGATGAAGACTGATGTACTTGTGTACATACAAAGCATTGTGATTTTATACGTCATAGTAGTATTTAATCCTTACAATATTGCAACCACTATCTTTTTATATTTATTATGAAGATGCGGAGATCAAGATCTAGGGAAATTGTCACACACTTTCTAAGTGGTAGACCTAGGATTCACATCAGATCTCTTAACATACAAGCTTGTTGCTTAGACACTATTCAATTATTAAACATTTTTTTATTGGCCACGGACTCTATGCTAGGCTTGCTGAGGGTGTAGAGATCGCCATTAAATTCCAGCCTCACCCCTCCTTCAGCCTCGACTTTGGAATACATTATTCCAACAGCAGTTTGTTTCATGTGGCCACGAAACTGGAAAAAGAAATATTTTTACCAAATCATCATGTGGCCCAGAACAAGTCTCAGTTGCCCATTCCCTTATAAAGTGAAGGCTCACCCATCATGCACAACTGTGTCCCTCAGCCCCCTGCTCTCCTTAGTTAGTGCATAAGCCAGTACCTGTTTGTCAGGAGAGTTTTCAGACTAAGGTCCCCAGGTGGCTTTTTATTTTTGCTGTCATGCCATGGAGTGCAACCAGCGCTTTTGCTTTCTGGTGACCAATTGAAGGAAATACTTCCTGGTAGATACTTCCTAACTGAAACTGCTTGACAGAAATGGGGAGGTTGTCAGATCGTGCTAGAATATTTCTCTTTTACTCTTGGTTCTGCTTTGACAGTTTGAAGGATTAAAGGATAACAATGACAGTAGTTCTTATTATTACCCATGTCTTACCGTGCCTTTCTCACCATTCACAGTGTCCCTGTTGGAATAAATGCTGATGACTACATCTGTTGTGTTATTTAAAGTAGATCTTTAAGTCAAAAGGAGGATGTGTGCGCGTCCCCTCATTTTGAGTTTGCTTAATGTTTCCAACCACATTTTAGAAATCAGTCCCAAATGCTTTTTTGCTAAGTGCATTTTCCTTTCAATTTTAAGCCTATGTGTATTTTGAAGGTCATTTAATCTGTGCATTTCCAATTCCCCTTAAATCATCATTGTGTTATTTTATGTAAGAGGTACTTAATGTCTCAAGAAGCTTTTGAAGGCCTTTAAAACCCAAAGACATTTTTTTCTGAGACCAGAAGTTCCATTCTCAGCCTGTTCCATAGTCCAAAAGTTTGAATTTCAGAGGGGTTGCAACTTGGTGAAATGCATTTTCCCATCCATAGCTCAATCCTCCATGTTCCCCCCTCGCTTAGGCTGCAACACATGGAAAGTATATCCCACAAGGACTCTTGTCAATGACATCTACATCTGGAGGGTTGTACTGACATTCAGCAATATAATCCTCTTCCCCAGGGAAAAGGAAGGCTCAAAACTCCAAGTAGTAATAATCTATTACAGACTTCAGGTTACCAAAAGTTAGAGGAAAGGATAATAACAAAACACTTAGCATTGCTGCATGTCAAAAGGAAGGCTACTGAAATTTCTCCCCTTGGGGCATGTATTTTTCATATTAGTATGCATAATTACGCATACAAATTTAAATATATTTCCATATAATATAAAAGCTCCCCTATTCTAATATGTAGAATAAAACAGAATTAATTGATGGGAATTACTGCATTTTTATTTAAATCTAAAATTCCTGGTTACTGGAAGTACCTACAGTAACTGAAATGGCTCCTCTGGAACATTCTTCTGGATTTAGGAATAGTTTTTCTGATAAAATCAAATGTGAGTTTATTAAGGCATAAAGATGTGCTGAAAAACACCAGAAATGGTGGCTAAGAAGTTCAGATGGAACCTTTACTCTGCTTCTTACTAACTATGTGGCCTTGAGCAAATGACTTCAACAATTCGAGTCTCTTTTTCTTATTTCAAAAGCTAGGAACACCCACTCTGTGTTCTCTCAAGTTCCTGCAGATTCAGTGTTTCATGTTCCTGAGACTCCAATATGAGTTATACCCCAAAATGGGATTATCTGGTGGTCGAAAACAGAAAAAAAGGTTGGCAATTTTATTACAATTCACTCATTTAGGAAAAGAAATAAAATATTTGGGATAGCGGTTGGGATTTTGGCAGTAAGTTAACCTCGCATTACAATTTCTTAATAAAAGGAAGAGTTAATCTGAACAGGAAGCTGGAAAGCATGGAGCAGCTCCATTTGTCACACACATGGTTGCCACCGTCACCATTCAGGACCGTTTTGAGGGATTTCAAACGGACAGCAAATGAAAGAGCCTATATCCAGGACACATCAAGTGTCAGAATTATGTAGATCTTTCTGGGTCTTTTCCTGCTTTTTTCTCTTTCTTTAGAAATGTGTGTTATGAATTATGATTATTGCAATAGAGCCAACTATTCGCTGGGTTCCAACTCGATCTTTGTTTAGTGAGCATAAGCTCCCTGCCAGCTGCAAACTGCAGCTGTCTGTCAGCATTTGTGAGGACAAACCACCCCACTATCCCTGATCACTTAGCCGTAGACTACATACTGTGTCCTCAGCTCTGCGCAGAGCACCCTTTGCAATTTCATCACACTTCCTGGGGGCAGGGGGTGGATCAGTGCTCTGCATGCATATTTCAGAGCAAATAGCTTGAAGCTTATGTCAAAGTGATGCTTTTAATAGAGGGTTCTGTCCCAGCAAAACTATTTTGTGAGAGACTAACTGACTCTGCCCTGACATTTCCTGAACTCTGATGTCCTGAAAAAGGCAAGGGAGGCTACCACTCTGACAACCAACTGTTCCTCAGCACAGAGGAAGCCCTGCGGAGAGTGCCAAGAGTATGGGCTGAAGGCCAGGGGCCTGTCTCAGAGCTGAAGAATGTGGGGGGTGAGAGGCCACAGCTAAGGGGTGAAGCCAGAGGAAGAGCATGGCCCAGGGTGCTGAGTGCAGGCGTTTTCCTGGGCCAGAGCTTAGAGCAAGAAGCAAGCCTCAAAGGAATTCTTATTTTGGGAGAAATCTCTATTTAGAATGGTCGAATGAACTCACAGCTCTGCAGCTTCTGCAGGTGTTTTGAAGCATGATAACATTTCTCTTGACTAGCATTTGCAAGCCATCTAAGCAATTGCTTTTCTTTGTATTTCTAGGCAAGTTTAGAATGGAAAAGAAGCTGGAAGAGCTATACTAGACTTAATTCAAGCATTTGTAGAGTTAACTAAAGTGTCCCTCTTCATCATCAGAAATGACTCATGTGAGCTACGAGGATCGTTTTCAAGCAGTGTTAATTTTAGGAATACTGTGAGAATTTCCCTAAGAATTTGGAAATGCCCTCCTTTCCCCAGGCATTTGCATATAGTGAACTCTGAGCTTCTAAAAGAGTGAAAACCAAGACTAAAGTTTCCCAGGATTCTGGATACTCCTGGTACACTGCAGAAAGCAGGGGTATGATCAGTTAGTACTTGTGGAAAGAGATTTTTTGGATTTTGTTTAATAATAATATTTTCAAATAAAAAGAATAAATCTGGACTTCTTTCTACTCATGGGGGTATTGTGAGAACTGCTCTTTGTTTTGTAAGAATATTGGTACAGTAAGAAATGTGACTCTTGGGAAGAAAGGCACAATGCAAATTCAAATTAATAATAAAATGGTACAATATGTACCATATGCCCAAAGTTGGCCCAAGTAACTCAATGGGGCAAATTGAGGTTTGCAAACAGACACATTCCTCTGTGTGTGCGTGTGTGTGTGTGTGTGTGCACGTGTGTGAGTAGAGCTGTGTATTTTTATGTGTAGAAGAGCCCTGACCCAACATAAACACTTTCTTTCCCACAACTTGAACATATACACAATACTTAAAATAGTTTCTTTCAGGGATAGAAACCATGAGAAGCAGAGGGTCATTAAACAATAGTAAAGCTCTGTTAGTCCATGATCTTTCCTTATTTAGGAGGATTATAAAGTAAAACAAAGATTGTACAAAGAATCAATATTTTCAAAAGAAATTGCAGCTTACATACAAGAGTATTTGGATTGCTAAGTCCCTTCACTTCTGTCTGCATTGCCCTTTGCTGCCTCATTCGTTGTGAAACCTTTTTGCTGGATGTGTTACATGCAATGAGCTTGAATGTTATAACAAACAAGAGGAAGGCTGCAATAATGTATTTCAGTTAGGAAGAAGCACTTGAAAGAAATTGGTTTTGCTAAACACATAATGCAAGCCAATCAATAGTGGTTTAGTCTGACAAGCCCTGTCAATATCCATTGTCACAGTTCAGAAAGTCGTTAATGGATAGTTCTTCAAAAGCCAATGATTTCAGCACATGCTCAAAGTCTTAAAATTCACTCTACCTGGCAGAAATTAATCACAGGTAACTCTTGAGATTGTATACAAGTATTTTTTTTTAGTCGCAAGCAAGATAACGTGTGTGCACAATAGCTAAGAGTATAATTTAGTAATACCAGATACATAAGGAATGCTTAGTAAATGTTGAAAAAAATGACAATCCCCTGCATGGAGAGTGAGGAAGCTACTGTTCATAATACCTTCTCTGTTTAGTGTTTATACAGCAGTGACAATGATACAAGACACCTATCATAATGTAAGATTAATAACTGTTACCATGTATTGCATATGTATTTTACACTGAACATTGTGCTGGGTTTGACATGCATGAGGAGATTCAATAATCCTTGCCATGGATAATATTAGCCCCATTTAAAAGATAAGAAAATAGAGGCACAAAAAGCTTACATAGCTTGAATAAGATACCATGTTAGATGACAGAGCTGAAATTCAAAATCAAAGCCTATGATATTCTACAGAGATAGAGAATGGTAAGAAATAAAGGAACACCCTTTTTATTGTAAGGAATGGCATTAGCACTTAGAAGGAAGCCATATAAATGATTCTTACCTGCTTTCCCTCTAACTGCTGACCCTGAACTTTTACTCTTAGTTCCTCAGAAGCAACCAGGAATAACACAAATCACTGAGCTCTGAGGTTTTGCCTAGAGAAGAACGAGATTTTCTGGCTTGGTTGGGAGAAAAGCTTAGGAGTTTAGAGATATCGATGTGTTCACTTATACTATGGTGAGCCAAGTGTGCCTCTCTAAAAGATTGTGTGATGGCAAAAGGGCAATCAAAAGAAGTCCAGCTAAGTTGCTAGCCATTTTGGCCAAAAAGGAAGCCCAGTCCCTACCTACAGCTCTAACAGCAGTCTGAAGAATGATGAGTGATCAGCCCTGAGCCTAGAATGCAGCCTTTCAGTGGAGTTCAATTCACATTTATGTGGTTACAGCTCCATACTACCCACACGCCTCCTTCAACCGTTGTCACTGGCAACCCAGGCAGTTTTTAGCTATCAGCTCCACTGTTGTCCCGTGGAACTGACAACTTTACTTTCCCTGTCAGGTCTACAATGACACATACCACTAACTGTTTCAGTAAGCAGTTCATGTAAAGCAGAAGCAGACAGGCCATCAAAACAGAAATCAGACCCTGATTTATGTCTCCTGTTTATTTGCTTCATGACTTGATCTGTTTGACCCTCAGATTCCTAATCCACCAAATTGGGCAATGCTGAAACTGATCACACTGAAAGGCTGTGAAGATTAAATAAGATATACCATGCTTATAAGTTTCTTGTCACATAGCAAGAATTCACCAAATATTAGTTATTATTAATAATAAATGTAACATTAGAATAATCAAGATTGTCTACCCCAGGGGAAACTAAAATTTTTAGAAGTACATGATAATATAGGGTGCCCCAACAGTCACCCCTGAAGTCACTAAATATAAGGACAATGGGAAATTGTAGCTAAATGTATCTTTATGTACAAAATATTCATAACAAAATTTTACTAAGAGGTGGCCAACAAAATTTTGTACAATTTTTAATATTTTGTAAATAAAGGTACAGTTAGGTGCAATTTCCCATGTCCCTCTGTAAAACATTAGGAGTGACTTTGGGACACCCTTTATATTACATATACTTATATATAATATATATATTTAACTTTTCTTACAATCTAAATAAACACTTTCCCACTTCCTCTTAACTGTTGATTATTTTGTTTTAAGACAGTTTTCAAACTGCCTTTTACATATATTTTTCAGTTTTATCTTTCAAGTTTTATTTTTGAAAAATTAAGGATACATTATAGCATATTTTTTTCTAAGGATACATTATAGGATACATAGGGCCAGGAGTTGGGAGATTTAAAGAAAAAGCTTTAAAGTTCTCATATGCCCCTCCCCTCCATGCCTGCTGAGAATTCATCTTGGCACACATTTTCACAAGTGTACAAGTACACACGATATATACTAGTGTTCTCACTACACATGTGTATATGTGAAGAATGGATTTAATTACCACCTATTTGAAACACTGCTAAGCACGCTCTCTAGAATCTGAGTCAATATACCAGTACTGAAATATCCATTACTCTCAAATATGAATTTTATTTTATTCTCCAATTTTCCTTACTTTTTGCAGAAATCTAATTGTTAATTTCCTAGAATTCTGCCATTCTATTACCTTTGTGGTGCAATTAGCATGCCTATAGCTCTATTGTTTCCTTTTGTGGTTTTTCTCTGTTTGTGGACTAATATTTACATTTATCTATAAGTCTCTTCTTATTTGATTTGGCTGTTGCCTGTTTTCTATCAATAGAAGAAAACTCATTCCTGTATTTAATATACAAACTTTCCTTGCGGAAAGCATATTTCTACTTTACAGTGCCCTTTGTCTGTATTAATGTTCCCTTTCTTTCTTTCCTTCTTTCTTTCTTTCTTTCTTTCTTTCTTTCTTTCTTTCTTTCTTTCTTTCTTTCTTTCTTTCTTTGTAATTCAGCTTTCAAAATCAGCTACTGCCATAGTTCAGTAACCACTTACTTTATTAGCAAATTTATCAAAGTTCTGAACAGCACTCCAGTTGATAAAGTTTTACTAACACTATATCAAGTCATAAGAAGCCAAGTTAAAAAATACAGTCAATAGAATGTCTTAATGATTTGAATCTTTACATTTTATCCTGTATCTGATTTTATTTCAGGAAAAATGTCATCGTGTATCTCTACACATAGACGTATATTTGCTATTTAGGTATATTTTCTCTCTCTCTCTCTCTTTCTTTTTGGTTTATCCAAAAGTGTAGTATTTTTATAACTTGTAATGAAGAGCTTTTTAAACTCTGGCATATAACAGGAAAACCAGATAAATCTACAATGAAAGGAAAATTACATGTTGTAATGATACACTCAATATTTTCAGTACAGTGTTAAAGTCATCAGTATCATTATCATCATCATCATTATCAAAAGTACTTACTGTATATACTCTAGTATAAGCCGAGTTTTTTCGGCACAAAATTTGTGCCAAAAAACCCGAACTCGGCTTATACTCGGGTCATTCAGGTTATTTGATTCAGTGCACGCGCATCTAATCAAATGCACGTAGTCTCCAGTCGTCTTCTGCCGTCTGCTTGAGGGGGCAGAGCTTCAGCTCAGTCCACAAGTCGCGGCTGAGCTGAAGAGGTAGGCGGCTGAACTGAACTGTATTCCACTGAACTATTTAACCCACAATATTTAATGGCACATTTAATTAAGTGAAAACCCCATTTAAGGCAGTAAAATCTTGTAAATAAATGTTTATAAA
>CAUYPK010011374.1:0-18255 GCA_963574355.1 Loris lydekkerianus | reverse complement strand
CCCACCCCCCCGGCAATAACTTTATATTTAAGAAAAAAAAAAAAAAAAAAAAAAAAAAAAAAAAAAAAAAAAAACAACAGGAACAAATACAATCACACCACCTCATGTGGCCCCCAGGCTGTAGTTTGAGGACCCCTGGATAGCACAGTTTATTGAATTTCTTTTTTTTTTTATTGTTGAGGATTCATTGAGGGTATAAGAAACCAAGTTACACTGATTGCAAGTTTATTGAATATTTTAAGCCAACTGTTGAGACCTACTGCTCAGGAAAGATTTCTTTCAAAATATTACTGCTCATTGAAAATGTACCTAGTAACCCACAACTTCTGGTGGAGATGTACAAGGAGATTAATGTTGTTTTCATGTTTCACTATAATATCTATTCTGTAGCCTATGGATTAAAGAATGATTTGTACTCTCAAGTCTTACTATTTAAGAAATACCTTTTATAAAGCTATCGATGCCATAAATCGTGATTCTTCTGATGAATCTGGGCAAAGTAAATTGAAAACCTTCTGGAAAGGGTTCCACATTCTAGATGCCATTAAGAACATTTGTGATTCATGGGAGAAGGCCAACATATCAACATTAACAGGAGTTTGGAAGAAGTTGACTCCTTCCTCCTCCCCTTCATTGGAGGGAGTAATTAAACATGTAGTAGAAATAGCAAGAGGACTAGAATTAGAAGTAGAGCCTATGGTAAAACTTGAATGAATGAAGAGTTGTTTCATATGGCCAAACAAAGAAAGTGGTTGCTTGAGATGGAATCTACTCCTGATGAAGATGTTGTGAACACTGTTGAAATGACAACAAAGGATTTAGAGTATTCCATAAACTTAGTTGATAAAACAGTGTTGAGAGGATTGACTCTGATTTCAAAAGAGATTCTACCATGGGTAAAACACTATCAAAATAGCATTGCATGATACAGAGTAATCTTTCATGAAAGGAAGATTCAATCAATGTGGCAAGAATCATTGTTGTATTGTTTTAAAAAATTGCCACAGTCATCCCAACCTTCAGCAACACCATGCTACTCAGTCAGCAGACACCAACTCTATGTGAAGACCTTGTATCAGCAAAAAGATTACAATCTTCTGAAGGCTCACATGATCTCTGGCATTTTTTAACAATGAAGTACTTTTAAATTAAAGTGTGTGGTTTTTTTAGACACAATGCTATTATATACTTAATGGACTACAGTATAGTATAAAAGTAACTTTTATGTGCGCGAACAAACAAAAAAATTGTGTGACTCACTTTATTTTGATATTAGCTTTATTGCAATGGTCTGGAACCAAACCCATAATACCTCCAACGTATGCTTATATACCAGAGCAAAACCTATGGGATGCAGCCAAAGCAGCACTTAGAGAGAAATTTAATAGCTGTAGATAACCTGCATTACAAAGGGAGAAAGACCTTAAATCAATAACCTAAACTTTACTTTCAGACACAGAAAAATAGCAGAGGAAACTGACCCCAAAGTAAGGACATGAAAGTAAATAATAAAGAGCTGAAACTAATAATAATAAAAGAGAGGAAATAAAGGCAATACAGAAAACCAATGAAACCAAAAAGTTGGTTGAAAAAATCAGGAAAATTGCCATTCCTTTAGCTAGACTGATGAAAACAGAGAAAACTCAAATTACTAAAGTTAGGATTGAAAGAGGGGATATTATTAACTGCCCACTTCACAAGAATGTAAATGGAAACATAAATATAAATAATTATACCAAAAATTAGATAACTTAGCTCTGTTTTTCAACCTTTTTTATCTCATGGCAGACTTGAACCTATAGTTAAACTTCTGTGGCACACTCAAATTATGTTGATAAAAATGAATAACAAAAATAATATACTTATTGTGCTTTGAATTTTATTAAAAATAATTTAATTAATGATCTTTAAAATTTTTGCAGCACACCTAAGATCCTCTAACAGCACACCAGTGTGCTGTGACACACTGGTTGAAAGTCACTGACTTAAGTGAATGGACAAATTCCTCAAAGGATAAAAACTATCTATGATTACCCAAAATGTAACAGAAAATCTAAATAGATGTATAACAACTAATCAGATTGGATTAAAAATAAATGAAAGGAAAAAAACCTATCCACAAAGAAAAGCCTAGGCTCAGATATCTTCACTGGCAAACTCTAATAAACACTTAAAGAATTAATATGCATTATTCACAAATTATTTTTTTAAAAAATAGAAGAGAATGTTGGTACGGTGGCTCATGCCTATAATCCTAGCACTATTGGAGGCCAAGGCAGGAGGACTGCTTGAGGCCAGAAGTTCAAGACCAGCCTGAGCAGAGGCCAGGCTGAGCAAAAGCAAGACCCCATCTCTACTAAAAACTGGAAAAATTAGCCAGGTATGGTAGGGAGTTCCTATAGTCCCAGCTACTCATGAGGCTGAAGCAGGCAAATCACTTGAGCCTAAGAGTTTGAGTTTGCAGGGAGTTAAGATCACAAACTACACTCTACCAAGAGCAAGATTCTGTCTCAAAATAGATAAATAAAAATTAAAAAGAAGGGAACACTTCCTAACTCATTCTATGAGACCAGAATTACCCTGATAGTAAAGCCAGATAAAGATATCATAAAAAAGAAAACCACACACCAATATCTCTTCTGTATATAGACACAAAAATCTTCAACAAAAACTATCAAACCAAATCCAGCAATATACTAAAAAATACTATGCATCATGACCAAGTGGGATTTATTCCAGAAATTCAAAATCGATTTAACATGAAAAGGAATTAATGTAATACAGCATTGATTAATTAGATTAAAGACCAAAAAGATTAATAGATTAAAGGACAAAAAGTACATGATCATTCCATTAGATGTAAAAGAGAAAGCATTTGATAAAATCTAACAATCTCCTTTAATGATTAAAAAACATGCAATAAATTAGGAATAAAAGGAAACTTCCTCAAAGCGATAAGAGGCATCTATGAAAAACCCATAGCTTTTCATACTTAATGGCAAAGGTTGAATGCTTTCTGCCTAAGAAAAGGAACAAGACAAGGATATATTTTCTCAGTACCTCTAGTCAAGATTGCAATGGAGCAAGAAAATGAAAAAAAAGGCATCTAGATTCTTTAGCTTGGAAAGAAAGAAGTAAAACTATTTTGGTTCTCAGATAGCATGATCTTGTATACAGAAAATCCTAAGGAACCACTGGAGGAAAAAAAAAAACCTCTTAGAGCTAGCAAATTCAGCAAGGTTGCAAAATAGAAGATCAATAAAGAAAAATAAATTGTATTTTTATCTGCTTGAAATGAATAATTCAAAAATGAAATGAAGGGTGATGCTCGTAGCTCAGTGGGTAGGGTACTGACTGCAAACACCCAAGCTGACAAGTTCAAACCCAGCATGGGCCAGCTAAACAACAATGACAATTGCAACAACAACAACAAAAAAAAATAGCAGGGTGTTGTGGTGGGCACCTATAATCCCATCTACTTGGGAGGGTGAGGCAAGAGAATCCCTTAAGTCCAAGAGTTTGAGGTTGCTGTGAGCTGTAACGCCCCCGTACTCTACCAAGGGTGACATATTAAGACTCTGTCTCAATGAAAAAAAAATGAAATTAAGAAAAAAAATTCTAGTTTAAACATCTTCAAAACATAGGCGTAAATCTTCATTACTTTGGAGTATGCAGAGGATTCTTAGGACAACAAAAACACAAGCAACCAAAGAAAACTAGGTAAATTGAACTTCATCAAAATTTAAAACTTTTATGCTACAAAGGATCCAATCAATAAAGTAAAAATACAACTGACAAAATGGGAGAAAATATTTGGAAAACATATAAGGATAAGGACTTGTATCTAGAATATATAAAAAAACACTTCAGCCTGAGCAATAAAGCAAGACCCCCATCTCTGCAAAAAATAGGTAAATTAGATGGACATGGTGGCATGTGCTGTAGTCCCAGCTACTCCAGAGGCTGAGGAGGAGGATCACTTAAGCCCAGGAGTTTGAGGTTGCTGTGAACCATAATGACACCACTGCATTCTATGCAGGGTGACGGAGTGAGACCCTGTCTCAAAAAATAAAAAAGACTCTTATGACTCAATTATAAAAATTTTCCTTAATTTGTTTCATTTCAAGTGCTCTTCATCTTTTTAACTTTTCTTTTAAAGTAGTTCTTATATTTTGCTTGAGAAAGTTCTTATTTCCCTTTCGTTATTGAAAGATATTTTGCTGGCTTTAGAAATTCTGGGTAGAAAGGTTTGTTTTTCTTGCAGCACTTAGAATTGTCACTCACTGTCATCTGTTCTGCATGATTTCTGATAAGTCCACTGTAATTTTTATCTTTTACTTTGCATGTAATGTGTCTTTATTTTCTGGATGCCTCAGAATTTTCTCTTTGTATTTTGTTTTAAGGAGTTTGATGATTTTATGCCTAGGAAAGTGGGGTTTGGGGGGGTATATATTGTTTTCTTATTTGGGGTATTTTTTTTTTTTGGTATTCTCAGTTTCTTGGATCTGTAATTTATTGTATACCATTAATTCTTTCTTTTTTGATTTAATATGAGGGTACATACAATTAGGTTACATTATTTGCATTTGCAAGGTAAAGTCAGAGTTGCAGCTGAGTCCTTCACCCAGAAGTATGTCATTAACTCTTGACAATTCTCAGCCATGATTTCTCCAAATATTTCTGCCTAATTCTCTTTCATTTTTCCCTCTATAAATAGTCTATTTATGTGTATGTTAAACTATTTGATGTTGTTCCACAGCTCTTGTACTCTCTGTCCTGTTTCCTTTTCTTTTTTGTTCTCTCATTTTCTCTTTGTGTTTCAGTTTCATTGATCTATCAAGTTCATTGCTTCTTTCCTTGGCTATGTGAAGTCTGCTAATGATCCAGAGGTATTCTTCATATCAGTTACTTTCCATGACTTGCTTCATGCAGTTTTTATTTGTCTGTGGGAATTACTCACCTGATTATGCATTTTGTCCACCTTTTCCACTGGGGCCTTTAGTATATTACTCATGGCTGTTTTAATTCTGTGCCAGATAATTCCAACATTTGTGTTATCTGTCAATCTCATACTGTTGATTCCTTTGTCTTTGGGGCCATCTTTTAATCTTTCTTTTTGTGTGCCTCAATCCATTCAGCAGTCAGAACCAGACTCGCACTTTAATTACAGACTAAATGTGCTTCCTTCAAAACCCATGTGACCTCATGGGAGCTCCCAAATTTGGCTACATATTAGAATTGCTAGCAAGCTTATACAAGAGATTCTGGTATAGTATATTAAGGCAAGTCCTGGTAATCTTCATTTTTAACAAGTTTTCCATATGATTCTGACATAGTTGTTTTGTCTTTGGAAATGGGAAAGTTGGGGATGCAACCTGGAACCTTAGTTCTTGACTTCTTAGATGTGTAAAAAGCACAGCCAAAGTTTCTTTTATGGAGCATTAATAATCATAAGACTTGTTCCTCTTTCTCCAGCCACACAGTTTAACCTCCGTAGAGCCCTTTGTATCAGTCCATCCACTGCTGAGAGGAGCTCTGGGCCTTTGACCCCACTCCAACCAATGTATTCTATCATGAGGAGCCAGAGTTACCTAACATTTTGTCTAGATCTGGGTATGATAGGCAACCTCCAAAATGGCTCCCAAATATCCCTGACTCTTGATATTCATGTGTTTACTTCCCTTTCACATTGTACCATGGTTCATCTATGTAACGAACAGCCTATGGCAGAAATAATAGCATGTTACTTTTAAAATTAAGTTATGTTCCAACTCCATCCATGTAAAGATGAAAGAGGAAAAGTCTCCATCTTTCTTTAAGCCTGCATAATATTCCATGGTGTACATATACCACAATTTATTAATCCATTCGTGGATCAATGGGCACTTGGGCTTTTTCCATGACTTAGCAATTATGAATCGGGCTGTGATAAACATTCTGGTACAAACATCTTTGCTAAGGTGTGATTTTTGGTCTAGCTAATTTTATTTTTATATTTTCAGTAGAGACAAGATCTCACTCTTGCTTAGGCTGGACTTGAACTCCTGAGCTCAAGTGATCCTCCCACCCAGCCTCCCAGAGTGCTAGGATTACTAGAGTGAGCCTGACCCCAAATTTACCACTTCATCCAAATACCACTGCTCCCCACATCTTGGGCCCATAGTAGGACCCCTGCTTCAGCAGTTCCAGATTGTGGTCCAGGAACACTGTCCCCCTGTGCTCCCCAAATCTTAAATAATAGAAGAGATTTATGGTTAAATGAATCTTGGGAAGCTTATATAGTATATCACATTTATTTGGAGATTTGCAAGGAAAATTAATCTTCTAAAGACCATTAGACTTTTTAGGCAACTGTCCTACAACAGAGAACATGTTTATTTTATTTGATGTTAGATCCCTTTTTTGCATCACACCAATCAATATTCTGACAAAAAAAACCCAATGTTTACAAAAAAACACTTTTAGAACAGCTACTCTAGATGAGTTTTACTTTTTCCATTCTCTAACTGCTACATAAAAGCAACATCCCCTTGTCTAGTTACACCCGAGAATGTATCTAGAGCCAGACTGGATATATAACATTCACTTCCTAACTTCACCACTCATCAGCTGTGAGGTCCGCGCCAGTTGCATAAACTCTCTGCTCCATTTTTACATCTTTAAAATGGTTGTCCTTAAAGAATTGTAAGGACCAAATAAAGCAATACATGCAATATCCTTAAAATAGTGTCCGAACCACAATAAACATTTACTTTTATTATTATTGTTACCTCTAAACTGTCTTTCAACTCTCTGCTGTTTTTTAATATCTTTGACACTTCCATAGTTTGCATACTCATCATTTCTTTCCTGGACCATAATAATAACAGAAATTTATACTCAGTTTGGTTCTCTATAAATTTGCCCACTGTCTTCTGGTACATTATCCAATTAACTGAATAAACACTTCATTTACTCTGTTCACAAACTCTTTACTTTGCAATTTATTCACCACACTGCAATTTAATCTTTTCACACAAATCTAATGACGCCCTTCCTAAGATCAAAAACATTTAATGATTCACCCATTCTCTACGTAATAAAAGGAAGTAACAATTCCTCACGATGGTGGACATGCCAGTCTGGCCACAGTGCAGCCGGCCTATAGTTTAGAATGTATAATGGGCTTTCAGATCACCTGGCTTGGCTGGTACTATTTTGTGGTTCTGCCTTCCTTCCTTCTTCCACTTGTTAAAAATACCACTCAATCCTTAAGTGCCACCTCAGATTTCACCAACTCTATGAAATAGTTCTCAATTCCATGTAGTTAGCATTCTTTTTCTAATTCTACATTTTTAAAAAAATTATAACTCATAGAATGTTTTTGCTACATCTCACACAAGTATGCAGAGACTGTGTCCCAGGTTTAAGTGTGAGCACCATGCAAAGTAATGTCTGATTTGTTCTTTTATACTTTACTAAACCAGACACCATGCCTCACATGTAATAGGTGCCCATATAAATATTTATTGACTAGTTTGCTTACATAGAGGGCTTCTCACCACTCATTAGTACATTAGACATCTTAAGCAAATATTATACCTAAAAGAGTCTTGAGAATTCTTTCCTTGCCAAAAGTTTCCACTCTTTATAAAAGAATTCACGGTAGGATTCCTTTCACAGGGATGGGAGCCAGTATCTTTAAGTAAAAACACAATCACATGGAACTTTTGCAAAACACGCCTACAGCACACACCTGTATCCACCAACCTTCCCTGGAGTCTGCCTTCTTAGGATATTATCGTGTTTTCATTGGGATTCTCTCGTAATAAATGAAAAGTTTAATTAATATACTGGCCCTATAAGAATATCATATCTTCATTTTTCCATTGGAAACTTCCTGGTTGGCTCTCAGCAAGGTGATCTAATCTGTAGTCTCACTCCCTAATCTAAGTTCATGTTCAGGTCAGATGTCCCCAGTTTGCTTCTGATTCAATGACTTCGTCTCCCTTAAGGGAGCTACTCTCTTCAAAGGGCTGCTACCAAAAAATCACACTGGAAACTTTTACCTACTACAGAGGCAAATGTTCCAGATCTGAAGGACAGTGCCTCTTCTGTCTACTCCACACCTTCTTCTCTGGCTGTTGATTGGTGTTGGAAATACTGGCAAGAAGTAGAAGGGATAACTCTTTCCAAAACCTTCCATTTTCCTACAAGTGCATTCAATTAATCAGTTGCCCAAAGAAATTTAAAATGCTTGCGCTTGAATGCCTATTTTTTTTTTTTCTTACTTTATGACTGCCCCAAGAATGGTGTCAGATTTAAGCAGGAGATGTCTATGAGATATAAAATACTTGGAGCCAGTGCCGTCCATCACATTCTCTCTGTGTACCCTAATTTTTACTGATTCACATCTAGTATCCACAATCAAATGCTCTGGAATGCTTAGCCACCACTGCTTCCCATGACTTGGATAGTTTGATTCCATGTTGTAGGTTAATAATAAACTATTATCTATCCCTGCTACACTTCTGCCAAGAGCTTTTTTCTAGAAACTACTTTATAGTTATTATCTAATCCTTATAAAACCATGGAGGAAGTTTTCCCATCGAACAGATGGTAAATGATTAAGGAGCAGACAGTTAAAGAACCTGCTAACAGTGACAACAGCAATTCAGTGATGGAGTAATACATAGTGCTCCCAATGTTCACGTTCCAGTTACTCATTTTTCATGGTTCAGCCTGCAAACTTCATAATATTATCTGAATTTATTTACACTTGCCTTACTTTCTGTATAGATCATTCAGTGACTAAAAAATGAGAGGCTGTGTATGGGAGAGAATTGAAAGTGGCCTACAGCAAGTGACATGCTGATTCTGTTATTGTCATTTGCTGTTCACCAAGTCTGGCTGGTCTTCATATATTTATGAAATAATTGCTTGATCACAAAATCAGTTGCAATCATATGTAATTACCTGCATAATGCTATTGAAGCTTTTCCTAGAAATTATGTAAATTAACAAAATAATTTTGAAGGACATATTTACTGTCTTTGAGTTTAAAAAATGAAAAATATTCCTAGAATATGTTTGTATTCTTTTCTTCAGTTCTTTATTTATTTATTGACAGAGTCTCACTCAGTCACCCTGGGGTAGAGCCCTGGCATCACAGCTCAGAACAACCTCAAACTCTTGGGCTCGAGGGATCCTCTTGTTTCAGCCTTCTGAGTAGCTGGGACTACAGGTGCCCACCGCAATGCCTGGCTAGTTTTTCTATTTTTAGTAAATATGAGGTCTCACTCTTGCTCAGGTTGGCCTCAAACTCCTGAGCTCAATAGACCCTCCTGCCTCAGACTCCCAGAGTATCAGGATTACAGGTGTAAGTCATTATGCCTGGCCCAGTACTTCATCTTTGATTAACAAGAACACTTTGCTCCAGAGTAGGCACTAGATGGAAGAAGTGAGAAAATGCCCAATCTTGGGGTATTTTCACATTTCTGATAGTTATTAATCCCATTAAAACTTTTTGCATAAGTAATAAATGAATGGTTAGTAAGTGCTAACATTTTTTTTTACAAATTTCATTTTATCAGATTCAACATGCTCCTTTTTTCTAAAATCTTAAAGAGCTTAAAATCACCTTATATTTTTGAGCTTATAATAATGTAATTCTTTCCCATTCTGCAAGTATTTATAAAGTTTGAACACTTGGCTAGGATACTGAAACATAAGCCCTCCAGAATGTAAGTCCCACTATAGAATATATAGAACAGAAAAGCATTTTGGTTATTCCTGATGTATCTTCAGTATCTAAAAAAGTACTTACACCTGTAATGCCAGCACTTGGGAGCCTGAGGTGGGTGGATTGCCTGCGCTCACAGGTTCGAGACCAGCCTGAACCAGAGTGAGATCCCTGTCTCTAAACAATAGTGGGCATTGTGGTGGGCATCTGTAGTCTCAGCTAGTTGGGAGGCTGAGGCAAGAGGATCACTTGAGCCCAAGAGTTTGAGGTTGCTGTGAGCTAAGACGCCATGGCACTCTACTGAGGGTGACTCTGTCTCAAATAAATAAATAAAATTAATTAATTAATTAATTAAAATTTAAAAGTACCTAGAATATGGTAGGTGATCGAAAATATTTATTTGCTCTTGGAAGAGAGAGAGGGATACAAAGGTAAATATGATGTTTTTCTCTATGTTTTAGGTGTCTGAAGAGCATTTTAAGATGGATCTACTATTGATATTCAAGAGCAAACTAGTTTTCATAATATATTTTATTCTACATAGTATCTCTCTTTAAACGAACAACATTTTGGTGTATGTATCATCTGATCATCAGTGTGTGATTTCGTTATGTAAACGTACATGATGAAGATAGGAAAATATTTTTTTCCGATGTACTTCCATCTGGTATATGTAAATCTTTTTGCTTAGAGCTTCCCACTCATCATGGCAGGCTGCTGTAGTACAATAAGGTCCTTGCTCAGTTTTGAGTGTCCAAATAGATTTTCTCCCTGACAACTCACAGGGAGAAAAGAGGCTTGAAAGTTAATCACTGCCAAGAAAGATAAAATTTCCTAAATTTTCTGAGCTCCTGCCTACTATTTTAACCACTAAGCCTGGCTGACCTGATTGTAGCATGTGCAGTGGCCCCTTCTCATGAATGTTCCTCCTTTTTTATTTTTCTTTCTTTCTGTGTCCCCAGACAGGCTCCATTCCCAGCCTTCCTTGCAATCAGGTGTGACCAAGAGACTAAAGTCTAGCCAATGGAATGTAAGTTGATGTGCTGCGTGCCACTTTTAGGTGAGGGTCAAAAATGTGCCACATATGCTCCCTCCTTCCTCCAATGTCTTGGAGGAAGGAAACCCCCTGGAAGACATTGGAAGGTACACGATGAAAACAGCAGAGCAACTGCTAGCTGAGTCCCTGAATGACTGCACGAAGAACATGGCTGTTTTCTGTCCAAGATGGCTGCCATCCATCCTTACGTCTCTCCCAGGCACATGCCATTCCCCATCAGGAGGTGGAGTCTATTCCTCCCTTCTCTTTAAATCTAGGCTGATCTTACTAACCTGATTGCTCAACAGAATGAAGTGCCTTCTAAGACTGCCTCGAAGCACTCATCTTGGCTTTTTGGAACCCAACCCCTCTATTGTGAGGAAACTTAAGGAGACCTGTTGAGAGATTCCTAAAAACCAGTATCCACTTGGTCATCATTGTAAATTATCCTCGAAAGATAACCTGTAGCCCAGTGAGCTGCCTCAGATGATATCATGTAGAGCAGAGAAGAAGTGCCCAGTATAGCCATTCCCAAATTGTGAATCTGCAAAATTTTGAAATAAATAAAAATAAGTGTGTTTTAAGCTACAAATTTGGGGGCTAATCTATATGTGCATATAGAAAATGAAAATAGTACCTTACTTCCATCCCAACACCACCCTGTTCCTATACATATAATATGATAAATAAATTTATATTATTTTAGGCCTAAAAGTTTAATTATTGTTACAGAAAGGAGAGAGAGAGAGAAAGAGAGAGAGAGAGAGAGAGAGAGATAGATAGATAGATAGATAGATAGATAGATAGATATGTACTGTGAGATGAGAAAAAGTAGAGAACAAGAGGAGACAGAGAGAAAGGGAAACTCTCCTGGTCTTCCCTCTCTGGATTGAAGTTCAAGAGATATGGAAAAGCTCTTGAAATATGCTAAGGAAAACCCTCAAGGCAGAAGGGCTGCTGCCAAGCTTCTCATTAGGATCTGAGAGGAAATCCCCCTTGCAGACTCTCTTTGCAATCTTGGGAAGAAGGTTTGGACACTCACACAAGAACCTCAAGTCACAAGTGGAATCTACAGGGCTTAACATTCTCTTGTGTCCTTGGAGTAGGGTGAGGCACAATTAGCTGAGAGGTGGGATGGAGAGCTTTGGTTGGAGTGACCCTGGTGCTGTAAAGGGGTACAAAAGCCAAAAGTTGAGTCAACAGGGAGTTGACTGGAGTTACAAGCTGGAGTTACAGCCATATCCATAAAGGAGGTGAGAGGAGCTATGTCTTTGCAGAGTACTGTGAGACCAGCCCACAAGTTTTGCTAGCATTGGACGTAATAGCAGAAACCCCGACTACGCAGGGAGGGACACAGGGCTATGATCAGTCAGGCAACATCTGTCTACAGTCCAGACATAGCTCAGAGCAATTGAAGACCCAGTTTTCTCTCGGCCACCATGAAGTCACTTGCCCCACACTACCTTCTGTGTCCCAACACTTTCTGAATTGGTCTGTAGTATCATGTCACAACTTAGCATCGTAGCAATTAAAGCAAAAAGACAGAAACCACATTTTCTTTACCCATTGGAGTCAAGTTTGAGTGCAGTTGTAACTCCATGGAAGGTATACACACACTCACACACACACACACACACTCACACAGTGACTTCTGTTTTCCATGTAAGCAATTCAAATGAGCAAATTTGAAATTATATTCATGGCACAAGCAGACAAAACTTCTGTTCAAGCCCAAGCCACTGAGCTTTTTCTCTTCTGTAGGTGCCAATGCGTCTTGCCCCATTTTCAGTATTTATTATCCTGCTTGGGACTTAGACCTCTGACATAAACCTTAAACTTAGTTTGGGGATCTAGATACAATTATGATGGAGAAGGGAAAGAAAGAAAAAATGATATTTTCACAGGGTTTAGGACTGCACACACATACAAACACATACGCACACATGCATAAGGCTACACATATCTGAACAGCAAATATTTTCCGTGTGTTTACACACACAGAGGCAAACATTGCAGAGTACATGTGTGCATGTGCACAGAGTTGTGTCATAAAATGTAAAGAATTTATCTTTCATACCTTTCTTGTGGATACCTGGAGATTTTTGTTGGGCTCTGAGTATTGTTGTCTCTGTGCCCTACACAGGAATGTCTGGAGAGGACTGAGGCGTGTTTGTCAAGCACTCGCCTGAGACCCAACACTTCTAGGAGGATGTGAAGGGCTCTACACTGCCGTGCCCTTGCTGGGACACCTTTGGGAAGTCTAAAATCTCCCCCAAGCTAAGAAACAGTGAGAATATTCGTGAATGAGTGCTAAACATCTGTTAAAAGTGTGATATCTTCACCAGGAGTTGTGGCCGCCACCTATAGTCCCAGCTACTTGGGAGGCTGAGGCAGGAAGATTACTTGAGCTTGGGCGGTTTCTGTGAGCCAGGCTGATGCCATGGCACTCTAGCCTGGGCAACAGAGTGAGACTCTTTCCAGAAAAAAAAAAGTGTGTGATATCTTGCTACACCCTGTAGATTAGCGTCCTCAAGTATAATAATTGTATAAGACTGGATATTCTTTGTGAGAATTATATGTTCTTGGTGGGCTCAGCAGAATAAGGGTGATGGTGTTTATGTGGTGCTGTCATGCTCCAACAGGGTTCCCCATAGACAGTTGTGAGCAGTTCTTGGTTGTAGAAGGAAGTGAGAAATAGTGGTGACCCTGCAGAAGATCCAGCTGTGGGAAGCACTATTAGTACTATTATCAACCCTAACTGGAGGGCACCCACACAGAGGGGGCAGCTGTCACGGGAACCGTAAGGGGTGCCAGAAGAAGTGACTAAGGAGAATCACAGAAAGGGGTTCCCTGGAGATCATGTCGTCCCTTCAGTCCCCTTCCACAGTGAGTCCATCTTCAAAAGACATCTATCCACATTTTCTACTTATCAATATGAACGGGGAGTGAAGTTTCTTATCAAAAAAGTGGTGAGGTTAGAAGCTCAGAGACTCCAAAGTAGAGTTTATGGCAACACAGAGAGACTTTGCTCATGGCTTCTCAGCCTTGGGAGTGGACGCAAGGAACAAGGACTACAGAAATAGTCGTGAGCAATAAGTGATTGTTGTCGTAACCTTATACTAAAATCGGCAGAACTTCAGGTAGCAGCCCTTTTTTTCTCCATTTCAGGTACAAACTGGAAAACTATTGTCTTTGAAGGACATATTTTGAACAAATTATTTGCAGCTGGGAAAGCATTTGCTATCATTATCATTCCTGGGAAAAGCAGGCCCCAACAGTCATGAAAAAGAAACCAGGATATAACAGAGTTAAGTTACTCTACTGGGTCTGCCTGGGTTTCTTAGCTTTAAATAGGTATGAAATTCAGATCCTGGAAGTAATCTCTTTGTCTCTAGTCTTTGTTCTTAAGTATTTTTTTCCAATTTTTCTAACAACTTTATTTTTATTTTTCTTTATGTATTTTTTTGTATACGAAAATTGTATTTAAAATTTGGAAGCACAGTTTTCATTCAACATTCACTGAACAAATATTTATGGCCTACCTACTATGTGCCAGACACTGTTCTAGATATAGGTGACATAGCAGTGAATAAAACAAAAAAGTATCTGCTCTCCCAGGCTGCTTACATTCTTTGTTTTTTTTTTTATAATTAAGTCATAGCTGTGTATATTAATGCAATCATGGGGCACCATACACTGGTTTTAGAGACCGTTTGACACATTTTCATCACACTGGTTAGCATAGCCTTCCTGGCATTTTCTTAGTTATTGTGTTAAGACATTTATATTCTACATTTTTTAGTTTCACATGTACCCTTGTAAGATGCACTGCAGGTGTAATCCCACCAATCACCCTCCCTCCACCCATCCTCCACCCTTCCTCTCCTCCCTCTCCCCCTTCCCCCAATTCTTAGATTATAACTGGGTTATATCTTTCAAATGAAAGTCATAAATTAGTTTCATAGTAGGGCTGAATACATTGGATACTTTTTCTTCCATTCTTGAGATAACTTTACTAAGAAGAATATGTTCCAGCTCCGTCATTGTAAACATGAAAGAGGTAAAGTCTCCATCTTTCTTTAAAGCTACATAATATTCCATCGTGTACATATACCACAATTTATTAATTCATTCATGGATCTTTGGGCACTTGGGCTTTTTCCATGACTTAGCAATTATGAATTGGGCTGCAATAAACATTCTGGTACAAATATCTTTGTTATAATGTGATTTTTGGTCTTCTGGGCATATACCTAGTAGAGGAATTATAGGATTGATGGCAGATCTATTTTTAGATCTCTAAGTGTTCTCCAAACATCTTTCCAAAAGGAATGTATTAATTTGCATTCCCATCAGCAGTGTAGAAGTGTTCCCTTTTCTCCACATCCACGCCAACATCTCTGGTTGTAGGATTTTGTGATATGGGCTAATCTTACTGGAGTCAGATGATATCTCAAAGTAGTTTTGATTTGCATGTTTCTGATGATTGAAGATGATGAGGATTTTTTCATATGTCTGTAGGCTGTGCACCTGTCTTCTTCAGAGAAGTTTCTCTTCAAGTCCGTTGCCCAGCCTGTGATGGGATCACTTGTTCTTTTCTTGCTTATACGTTTGAGTTCTCTATGGATTCTGGTTATTGAACCTTTGTTGGAGACATACCTGCGAATATCTTCTCCCATTTGGAGGGCTGTTTGCTTGCTTTACTTACTGCGTTCTTGGCTGTGCAGAAGCTTTTTAGTTTGATCAGGTCCCAGTAGTGTATTTTTGAAGCTGCTTCAATTGCCCGGGAGGGTCCTCCTCATAAAATACTCGCCCAGACCGATTTCTTCAAGGGTTTTCCCTACACTCTCTTCTAGTATTTTTATAGTTTCATGTCTTTAGTTTAAATCTTTAATTCAGTGAGAATCTATCTTAGTTAATGGTGAAAGGTGTAGGTCCAGGTGCAGTCTTCTACAGGTTGCCAGCCAGTTCACCCAGCACCATTTATTAAATGGAGAATATTTTCCCCTCTGAATGTTTTTAATTTGCTTGTCAAAAATCAATTAACAGTAAGTAGCTGGGTTAATCTCTTTGTTCTCTATTATGTTCCAGACATCTACTTCTCTGTTTTGGGGCGGTACCATGCTGTTTTGATCACTATTGATTTATAGTATAGTCTGAGGTCTGGTAGCATGATTCCTCCTGCTTTGTTTTTATTTCTGAGTAATGTCTTGGCTATTAGAGGTTTTTTCTAATTCCATATAAAACAAAGTATTATTTTTTCAAGACCTTTAAAGTATGACAGTGGGGCTTTAATAGGGATTCCATTAAAATTGTATATTGCTTTGGGTAGTATGGACATTTTAACAATGTTGATTCTTCCCAGCCATAAGCATGGTATGCTTTTCCATTTGTTAACAACTTTTCTTAAGAGTTTCATAGTTCTCTTTAAAGAGATCTAACAACTTTTCTTAGAGTTTCATAGTTCTCTTTATAGAGATCTTTCATGTCCTTTGTTAGATAAACTGCCAAATAGTTCATCTTCTTTGGCACTACTGTGAATGGAATAGAGTCTTTAACTGTTTTTTCAGCTTGACTACTGTTGGCATATATAAAGGCTAACAATTTATGAACGTTGATTTTGTAACCTAGACGCTGCTGTATTCCTTGATCACTTCTGAGAGTTGTCTAGTAGAACCCTTGGTGTTTTCCAGATATACAATCATATCATCTGCAAAGAGTGAAAGTTTGATCTGTTCTGACCCTATATGAATACCCTTGATAGCCTTTTCTTCCCTAATTGCAGTGGCTAAAACTTCCATTATAATGTTAAAGAGCAGTGGAGACAATGGGAAGCCTTGTCTGGTTCCTGATCTGAGTGGAAATGATTTCAGTTTAACTCCATTCAATAGGATATTGGCTGTTGGTTTGCTGTAGATGGCCTCTATCAGTTTGAGAAATGTCCCTTCTATACCAATTTTCTTAAGTGTTCTGATTATGAAGGGATGCTGGATATTTTCAAAAGCTTTTTCTGTATCAATTGAGAGAATCATATGGTCTTTGTTTTTTAATTTGTTGATGTGCTGAATTATACTTATAGATTTACATATATTGAACCAGCCTTGAGACTCTGGGATAAAAGCGACTTGTATATGATGTATAATTTGTTTGATGTGTTGCTGAATTCTGTTTGTTAGGATCTTGTTGAATATTTTTGCATCTATATTCATTAGTGATATTGGTCTATAATTTTCTTTTCTTGTTGGGAAAAAACCAACTTATTGATTCATTGATCTGTTGTATAGTTCTTTTGTTTTCAATTGCATTTAATTCTGTTCTAATTTTGGTTATTTCTTTTCTTCTACTGGGTTTGGTGTTGGAATGTTCTTCCTTTTCCAGTTGCTTGAGATGTCCCATTAATTTGTTAACTTCCTCTCTTTTTGTTCTCTTGAGGAAGGCTTGCTGTGCTATAAATTTCCCTCGTAGGACTGCCTTTGCAGTATACCAGAGGTTCTGATAATTCATGTCCTCATTATCATTTTGTTCCCAAAATTTAGCAATTTCCTTCTTAGTCTCATCTCTGACCCAACTATCATTCAGCATAAGGTTATTCAACTTCCATGTTTTTATATGAGTAGGCAGATTCCTGTTGTTACTGAGTTCAACTTTTATTCCATAGTGGCCCGAGAAGATGCAAGGAATAATTTCTATTCCTTTAAATTTACTGAGGTTAGACTTGTGACCTAAGATGTGATTGATTTTGGAGTATGTTCCATGGGCTGATGAGAAGTATGTGTATTCAGTTTTGTTGGGATGAAATGTTCTGTTGATGTCTGCTAAATCCAAATGTTGGATGGTTAGGTTTAAATCTAAAATTTATTTTCTCAGCTTCTTATTGGAGGATCTATCCAACACTGCCAAAGGAGTATTGAAATCTCTGACCATTATGGAGCTGAAGGAAATCAAGTTGGTCATGGCTGTTAGAGTTTCTCTTATAAATTGAGGCACATTCTGGTTGAGTGCATAAATATTAATAACTGAAATCTCATCATATTGAGTATTATCCTTAACAAATATGAAGTAACCATTCTTATCCTTTCTTACCTTTATTGGTTTAAAGCCTATTGTGTCTGCAAATAGAATTGCAACACCTGCTTTTTTCTGAAATATGGACCTTTTGCCTGAAATATGGACAACCATCCTTTCACCCTGAGTCTATATTTATCTTTTAAGGTAAGATGTGACTCTTGTATGCATCAAACATCTGGCCTGAGTTTTTGTATCCAGTCATCTAACCTGCGCCTCTTTAGAGGACAGTTTAAGCCATTCACGTTAATGGAGAATATTGATAAGTCTGGTAAAATTTGGGGTATCGAGTTTTTCAAAAGTCCAGTGGATATTTTTAATCCTTTCACCACTGTGGAAGTTGGAGTTTGATCAAAAGTTTCTGAGTGAGTTTACTTTTGTGGTAGAGGATTGGGCTGGTCATTATGGAGGATAGGTCTGAGAATATCCTGAG
>CAUYPK010011371.1:0-10703 GCA_963574355.1 Loris lydekkerianus | reverse complement strand
AATATTCTGGTACAAATATCTTTGTTGTGATATGATTTTTGGCCTTCTGGGTATATGCCCAGTAGAGGAATTACAGTATTGAATGGTAGGTCTATTTTTAGATCTTTACGTGTTCTCCATATATCTTTCCAAAAAGGAATGCATTAAGTTACATTCCCACCAGCAGTGTAAAAGTGTTCCCTTTTCTCCACATCCACGCCAACGTCTCTGGTCTTGGGATTTTGTGATATAGGCTAGTCTCACTGGAGTTAGATGATATCTCAAAGTAGTTTTGATTTGCATTTATCTGATGATTAAAGATGATAAGCATTTTTTTCACATGTCTGAAGGCCACACACCTTTCTTCTTCAGAAATGTTTCTCTTCATATCCCTTTCTTTTCTTGCTAATGCATTTGAGTTCTCTGTGGATTCTGGTTATTAAACCTTTATCAGAGATATAACCTGAAAATATCTTCTCCCACTCTGTGGGCTGTTTACTTGCTTTCCTTACTGTGTGCTTGGCTGTGCAGGAACTTTTTAGTTTGATCAAGTCCCAGCAGTGTATTTTTGAAACTGCTTCAATTGCTTGGGGGGTCCTCCTCATGAAATACTCGCCCAGACTGAATTCTTCAAGGGTTTTTCCTGCACTCTCCTCTGGTATTTTTATAATTTCATGTCTTAAGTTTAAATCTTTGATCCAGTGAGAGTCAATATTGGTTAATAGTTAAAGGTGTGATTCCAGTTTCAGTGTCCTACAGTTTGCCAGCCAGTTCTCCCAGCACCATTTGTTAAATATGGAATCTTTTACCCACTGAATGTTTTTATGGCTTGTCAAAATTGAATAACGATAGGTAACTGGGTTCATCCCTTGGTTCTCTATTCTGTTCCAGACATCTACTTCTCTGTTTTTGTGCCAATACCATGCTGTTTTGATCACTATCGTTTTGTAGTATAGTCTGAGGTCTGGTAGTGTGATTCCTCCTGCTTTATTTTTATTTTTGAGTAGTGTCTTGGCTATTCAGATTTTATTTTCTGATTTTATATAAATGAAGTATTGCTTTTTAAAATTGTTTAAAGAATGACAATGGAGCTTTAATAGGGATTGTGTTGAAATTATATATTGCTTTGGGTAGTATGGACATTTTAACAGTGTTGATTCTTCCCAGCAATGAGCATGGCATGTTTTTCCATTTGTTAATATTTTCAGCTATTTCTTTTCTTAGAGTTTCACAGTTCTCTTTATAGAGATCTTTCACATTTTTTGTTAGATAAACTCCCAAATATTTCATCTTCTTTAGCACTACTGTGAATAGAATAGAGTCCTTAACTGTTTTTTCAACTTGACTATTGTTGGTATATTTAAAGGCTACCAATTTATGAATGTTGATTTTGTATCCTGAGATGCTGCTGTATTCATTGATCACTTCTAAGAGTTTTGTAGTAGACTCCCTGTTGTTTTCCAGATATACAATAATATCATCTGCGAACAACGAAAGGTTGATCTCTTCTGACTCGATATGGATACCCTTGATCACCTTTTCTTGCCTAATTGCAGTGTCTAAAACTTTCATCACAATGTTAAAGAGCAGTGGAGACAAAGGGCATCCTTGTCTGGTTCGTGATCTGAGTGGAAATCATTTCAATTTCACTGCATTAAATATGATATTGGGTGTGGGTTTGCTGTAGATGGCCTCTATCAGTTTAAGAAATGTCCCTTGTATACCAATTTTTTTAAGTGATATGATAATGAAGGAATGCTGGATGTTATCAAAAGCTTTTTCTGCATCGATTGAGAGAATCATATGGTCTTTGTTTTTCATTTGTTTATGTGCTGAATTATACTTATAGATTTACGGATATTGAACCAGCCTTGAGAGCCTGGGATAAAACCGACTTGGTCATGAGATATAGTTTGTTTGATGTGTTGCTAGATTCTGTTTGTTAGGATCTTTTTAAATGTTTTTGCATCTATATTCATTAGTGATATTGGTCTATAATTTTCTTTCCTTGTTTGGTCTTTTCCTGGTTTGGGGTTGAGGGTGATGTTTGCATTATAGAACGTGTTGGGTAGTTTTCCTTCTTTTTCTACCTTTTGGAACAGGTTGAGTCATATAGGTACTAGTTCCTCTTTAAAGGTTTGATAGAATTCTGATGTGAAATCATCTGGTCCAGGGCTTTTATTTTAGGAAGGTTTTGTATGGTTTATGCTATTTCAGAACTTGATATGGGCCTGTTCAACATTTCCACTTGATTCTGGCTAAGTCTTGTCAGGTGACCTGCTTCCAAGTATTGGTCAATTTCCTTCATATTTCTGAGAATAGAGTTTCTTGTAATATTCATTGAAGATTTTTTTAATTTCTGAGGAGTCTGTTGTTATTTCATCTTTGTCATTTCTGATTGATAAGATTAGAGATTTCACTCTTTTTCTGATTAGGTTAATCAAAGTTTCATCTATTTCATCGACCTTTTCAAAAAACCAACTTTTTGATTTATTGATCTGTTGCATAATTCTTTTGTTTTGAATTTCATTTAATTCTGCTCTAATTTAGGTTATGTCTTTTCTTCTACCGTGTTTGGGGTTGGAATGTTTTGTTTTTTTTTTTTTTTTCCAGTTGCTTGAGATATCACATTAACTTGTTAACTTCTCTCTTTCCATTCTCATGAGGAAGGCTTGTAGTGTTATAAATTTTCTTCTTAGGACTACCTTTGTGGTTTCCAAAAGGATCTGATAGTTCATCTCTTCATTGTTGCTGTTTTCCAAAAATTTGGCAATTTTTTTTTTTGATCTCATGTCTGAGCCTGTTATCATTCAGCATAAGGTTATTTAACTTTCATGTTTTTGTATGAGTATGCAGATTCCTGTTGTTACTGAGCTCAACTTTTATTCCATGGTGGTCTGAGAAGATGAAAGGAATAATTTCTATTCTTTTAAATATACTGAGGTTTGACTTGTGACCTAAGATGTGATTGATTTTGGAGTAATATTCGTGGGCTGATGAGAAGTATGTGTATTCAGTTTTGTTGGGATGAAATGTTCTGTACATGTCTGCGAAATCCAAATGTTTGATGGTTAGGTTTAAATTTAAGATTTCCTTGCTCAGCTTCTTATTTGAGGATCCATCTAACACTGCCAAAGGAGTGTTGAAATCTCCGACTAGTATGGAGCTGGAGGAAATCAAGTGGCTCATGTCTGTTAGAATATCTTTTATAAATTGAGACGCATTCTGGTTAGTTGCATAAATATTAATTATTGAAATCTCATCATATTGAGTGTCACCCTTAACAAATATGAAGTGACCATTTTTATCCTTCCTTACTTTTGTTGGTTTAAAGGCTGTTGTATCTGCAAAAAAAAATTACAACACCTGATTTTTTTTGATTACCATTTTCCTGAAATATGGATGACCATTTTTTCATGCTGAGTTTGTATTTGTGTTTGAAGTTAAGATGTGATTGTTGTGTGCAACAAATATCTGGCCTGAGTTTTTGTATGCTGTCAGCTAACATATGCTTCTTTAGAGAACCGTTTAAGCCATTCACATTAATGGAGAATATTGATAAGTCTGCTAAAATTTGGGGTATTGAGTTTTTCAAAAGTCCTGTTGACAGTTCTAATTCTTTTGGCAGTGTGGAAGTTGGAGTTTGATCAAAAGTTTCTGAGTGAGTTTACTTTTGTGGTAGAGGATTGGGTTGGTGATTATGGAGGATAGGTCTGAGGATATCCCGAAGAGCTGGTTTGATTATGGCAATTTTTTTTAACATATGAATGTCATTAAAGTATTTAATTTCTCCATCATCAATGAAAGTCAGTTTAGGTGGATACAGGATCCGGGATTGAATGTTATTTTGCTTTAGGGGTGTAAAAGCTGATGACCACCCTCTTTTGGCTTGAAAAATTTCAGCACAGAGATCTGCTGTCATTCTAATATTCTTCCCTTTGTAGGTAATGGCTTTCTGACATCTGGCTGCTTTGAGAATCTTCTTCTTCATGTTAACTTCATTGAAGTTAATTATGATATGCCTGGGTGATGTCTTATTGGGGTTGAGTTATGGTACGGTTCTGAAGGGATCTGCTCTCTGAATTTCAGTATCTCTAGGCATGTCTGGAAAATTCTCTTTCATAATTTCCTGGAGAAAGTCCTCTGTGCTTAGCAAGGCCTCTTCATCAGTTTCAGGTTTTTTAATGAGTCAGATATTAGCCTTCTTTGAATTATCCCAGAGCTCTCTGAGAGAATGAACCGTTTTTTCTCTCCATTTCTCTTCCACTTTGTGAGTTTGGGAATGTTCAAAGGCTTTGTCTTCAATTTCAGAAATCCTGTTTTCTGCTTGCTCCTCTCTGTTACTGAGGGATTCTACTGTATTTTTCAGATCTTTAAAGGTTGCAAATTCTTGTTTCTGTGTGTCTAAGTCTTTGGTGGTTTTGTATCTAAATTCGTTAAATTCTTGAGACAACTTTTGAATTTCTCCTCAAATCCCTAATTCTGACATTCGAATTGCTGCTTGAAGTTTTAATTCCAAATTTTTTTCCAGTTTATTAATCTTGTTTGCAATCCAAATTCTGAATTGATTTCTGAGATCTCTGCCAGTTGTTTGTGAATGGGATCCTCAATTACATCTGCCATATCTTTTCTTGGGGTGGGGGTTGATCTATTCTGGTTACTCATGTTACCAGATTTTTTCCCGCTGATTCTGCCTCATCATTGTTTTAGTCCCTTTGATTTTTCCCCTGGAGCTTTGTTGAGGATTCATACAGTGCTGTTGCTTGAGAAACTGGGGCCCTGTTTGGTGTTGTGGGGTTATGTGGTTCTGTCTTGTTTTCAGCTGGTTTTTGTTCAACCCTTGTGAAATAGTTACTGTGGGTTGAAGTCTCAGCTGTGGAGAAATACCATCAATTAAGTCACCCCGCCCACCATAGGCAACAATTGGAAAAGGAAAATCAAATCTTCCTACAACCATGCACCCAGGGCACCACCTGAATAGTCCTCAGGCAATTGGCTCAGTTCAAAAGGTCCCAATCCATTGTTTCAGTCAGCACCTGTCTCAGGTGGGAGAGTTTAAGAATTATCTGGGAACTGGATCACAGGTGTCTGGTGACTATTCTGATATGGCTTTCTCCAGTGCCGTGTGGAGTCAGGAGGAGCCAACCACCCAAAAAGTCAGTCTGGGAAGGTTAATACCTCCTTCCCCACCTTGAAGCTCTGTCTCACCCAGTCACTGCTAGCCCTGTTAGGCTGTGATTCAGTCAGTTGTCTGCAGTGAGCAGATACTCCAGAGGTTTGCACCTGCCAAAATCACAGGGAAGTCTGTATCTGCTCATCCTGGCCATTGTTCTCTGCCTCTATCCAGCCGGGGTTGGTGAGGCCTATCAACATTGGGCACATTCTATGAAGCAAACATCACCCTTATCCCCAAACTAGGAAAAGACCCAACAAGAAAAGAAAATTATAGACCAATATCACTAATGAATATATATGCAAAAATATTCAATAATATCCTAACAAACAGAATCCAGTAACACATCAAACAAATTATACATCATGACTAAGTTGGTTTTATCCCATGGTTTCAAGGCTTGTTCAATATCTGTAAATCTATAAGTATAATTCAGCACATAAACAAATTAAAAACCAAAGGCAATATGATTCTCTCAAGTGATGGAGAAAAAGCTTTTGATAATATACAACATCCCTTCATGATCAGAACACTTAAGAAAATTGGTATAGAAGGGACATTTCTTAAATTGATAGAGGCCATCTACAGCAAACCCACAGCCAATCTCGTATTGAGTGGAGTTAAATTGAAATCATTTCCACTCAGATCAGGAACCAGACAAGGCTGCCCTTTGTCTCCACTGCTCTTTAACATTGTAATAGAAGTTTTAGACACTGCAATTACGGAAGAAAAGGCAAAGCAATATATAATTTTAATGCAATCCCTGTTAAAGCACCACTGTCGTACTTTAATGATCTTGAAAAAACAATACTTTGTCTTAATGGAATCAGAAAAAACCTCAAATAGCCAAGATATTACTCTGAAATAAAAACAAAGCAAGATGAATCACGCTACCAGACCTCAGACTTTACTACAAATCAATAGTCATCAAAAAAGCCTGGTATTGGCACAAAAACAGAGAAGTAGATGTCGGGAATAGAATAGAGTACCCAGAGATGAATCCAGCTACTTACCGTTATTTGATCTTTGACAAGCTAATTAAAAACATTCAGTGGGGAAAAGATTTTCTATTTAACAAATGGTGCTGTGTGAACTGGCTGGCAACCTGTTGCAGATTGAAACTGGACCCACACCTTTCACCATTAACTAAGATAGACTCTCATTGGATTAAATATTTGAACTTAAGACATGAAACTATAAAAATACTAGAGGAGAGTGCAGGGAAAACCCTTGAAAAAATCAGTCTGGGTGTGTATTTTATGAGGAGGACCCCCTGTGCATTTGAAGCAGCTTCAAAAATACACACTGGGACTTCATAAAACTAAAAAGCTTCTTCACAGCCAAGAACACAGTAAGTAAAGCAAGCAAACAGCCCTCAGAATGAGAGAAGATATTTGCACATTATGTCTCTGACAAAGTTTTACTAACCAGAATTCACAGAGAACTCACACGTATAAGCAAGAAAAGAAGAAGTGGTCCCATCGCAGGCTTGGTAAGGGAGTTGAAGAGAAACTTTTCTGAAGAAGACAGGCACATGGCCTACAGACATATGAAAAAATGCTCATTATCTTTAATCATCGGAGAAATGCAAACAAAACTACTTTGAGATATCATCTAACTCCAGTAAGACTAGCCTATATCAGAAAATCCCAAGACCAGAGATCTTGGAGTGGATGTGGAGGAAAGGGAACACTTCTGCACTACTGGTGGGAATGCAAATTAATACATTCCTTTTGGAAAAATATATGGAGAACACTTAGAGATCTAAAAATAGATCTGCCATTCAATCCTGTAATTCCTCTACTGGGCGTATACCCAGAAGATCAAAAATCACATCATAACAAAGATATTTGTACCAGAATGTTTATTGCAGCCTATTTCATAATTGCTCATTCATGGAAAAAGCCCAAGTGCCCATTGATCCATGAATGGATTAATAAATTTTGGTATATGTACACCATGGACTATTATGCAGCCTTAAAGAAAGATGGAGACTTTACCTCTTTTATGTTTATATGGATTGAGGTGGAACATGTTCTTCTTTATAAAGTATCTCAAGAATGGAAGAAAATGTATCCAATATACTCAGCCCTACTATGAAACTAATTTATGGCTTTCACATGAAAACTGTAACTGAGTTACAATCTAAGAATAGGGGGAATGGAGAAAATGTGGGGAGGGTTGAGGGAGGTGGGAAGAAGGAGGGAGATTGTTGGGATTACACCTGCGATGCATCTTACAAGGGTATATATAAAACTTAGTAAATGTGGAATGTAAATGTCTTAGCACCATAACTAAGAATATTCCAGAAAGTCTATGTTAATCAGTGTGATGAAAATGTGTCAAATGGTCTATTAAACCAGTGTATGGTGCCCCATAATCACATTAATGTACACAGCTATGATTTCATAAAAAAAAAATAAAAAAAATGTGTCAAACGTTCTATAAAACCAGTGTATGGTGCCCCATGATCGCATTAATGTACACAGCTATGATTTTATTTAAAAAGGAGGGGGGGACAGAATAGAGAAACAAGAGATGAATCCAGCTACTTACCATTATTTGATCTTTCACAAGCCATTTAAAAACATTCAGTGGGGAAAAGATTGCGTATTAACAAATGGTACTGGGTGAAGTGGCTGGTGATCTGTAAAAGGCTGAAACTGGACCCACACCTTTCAGCATTAACTAAGATAGACTCTCACTGGATAAAATATTTAAATTTAAGAAATGAAACTGTAAAAATACTTGAAGACAGTGCAGTGAAAACTCTTGAAGGAATCGGCCTGGGTGAATATTTTATGAGGGGGACACTCATGGCAATTGAAGGAGTATCAAAAGTACATTACTATGACCTGATCAAACTAAAAAGCTTCTGCACAGCCAAGAAAATAGTAAGCTTTTTAATTTTTTAAAATAGATACCCAGAGGTAGATTTACTGGGGTGATAGTTGTGAATGCTTTTAAATCTTTTGGTGCATGTTGCAAGAAACATAATACCCATTTGTATTGACACTCGCAGTCTACAAGAATTCTTGGTTTTCATACCCTAAGTAGCATTTATTAAATTTTTTAATTGGCACAAATGTATTTATGATCTATTACTGTTTTAATAAAAACAGTAAGAAGGACTCAAGTAAATCAGGAAAAAAAAAAGAAAGAAAAAAAATCAGAGAACTCCATTAAAAAGGAAGCAAAGAGGGGGAGGAGACAAGATGGCGGACTGAAGCCAGCTTTCCACAGAGGCTCCTTTCCAGAAGGAGAGTTAAGGGATGGAAATTTAGTAAATAACCTGGAGGATTCGAGCTGTACCAAGAGAGAAGGTTGAAGGACGCACATCAACACCACTGAGGCGAGCTGAGGCCACAAGGATGCAAACAAAAGGTACAAAATCCATCACCAAGTGGACGGGAGTCCCTCCCCCACGAGTCCGGTTTAAGAGCCCCACAAACTAAAGGGCAGAAATAAAAGCCCTCCCACTTCACTTCACGAGAGTGACCTTCTAAAAACTGGACCTACCTCACCTACTAGGGTGCCATGGTGCTCCCCTGCCAGGCATAAAACTGTATAAAACTTTAAATATCTTTCCTGACAATCCAGCACTCCCCTCCACTCACACGGAGTTCTGGAGGTCTATCCTCCAGGAGTTCGGATCCCTGGGTGATTTATCGAGGAGAAGGGTGTGGACAGAGCCCAAGCTGAGACAGACCAGCACTGACTCTGAGGCACGGGAGTGAGGAACATGTGGTGTAGGGGAAGTCACGCCGTGGCGGCACTTCCCTGCTACACTTCCCTGTGGAGGGTTGCACCAGCCCTCTTTGAGCAGAAGTACAACCAGGTATAAAACTGACTGAAACTCTGGCTTCCCCATTTGAAGTGCTGAGTTTCCAGCGCTCCCTCTCCACACACACTCAGGGGTCTGGAGGCCTGTCCTCTAGGAGTTCGGATCCTTAGGTGATTCCTCCAGGGGATCAGACAGTCCCTGAGCTGCAACTGGACAGTGCTGGCACTGAGGCACGCGAGAGAGGAGGGGGAGCTGCATCTCAGCGGCACTCCCCTACAGCATGGTGGCGGTGCAGCAGCCCTCCATGGGCAGCAATACGACCAGGCATAAATCAGAGTGAGTGTTTCCAGCGCTGAGCTACCAGCACTCCCTCCAACTCCCACTCGGGGATCTAGGGGCCTGCCCCCCAGATGTCCGGATTGTAGGGTGACCTCTTGTGGGGTGCTCAGTGCCTGAACTACGCTGTCTCTGGGGTACGGGAGCGAGGACATGATGGTCGGCTAGAAAGAAACTGCTCCAGAGCAGCGGTTCCCAGAGATGCGGGGTGGTGGCTGTCTTCTGGCAGTGGTGCGGCCAGGCACAAAACTGTGTGAGCTGCAGCTCTGGGCTCGGAGTACACTCCTTCACCCCCACTCTCAGATCTGGAGGCCTGTCCCCCAGGAGTCCGGATCTCTGGGCGATCTCTCGAGGGGTGTAGACAGAGCATAAATTGTGGCTGGTCAGTGAAGAGTCGACAGCCGTTTTTTTGTTTGTTTGTTTGTTTGTTTGTTTTTAACAGCAAAATGGCTCAATTCTAGATATTCTGACGCCACACCCCCTATCTCCCTGGGCAACCAGAGGAGGCCACCCCTGAGTAAAGGATTTGCATGACACTGCACACAAACTTGGAAAGCTTCCAGGTGTGATGAAAAAGCGCAAGAAGAGGGGTATTCGAATACACAACCCCAGCAGCAAAGACATTTGAACTCAGAACAGCCTGTCTTCTGCAGGCAATTTTAGCAGAAACAGAGACAGAATCCCACAAAGTTGTCCTGTCCTGTTCTGTTAGCAACATCAATCAGGGGTGGGGCTAAGTCTGAGTGAACACCCCCCCGTCCTTCATCAAGGACCCAAGGATGTCAGGCCTCACCTCCTCCAGCTAGATAGCAGCAGACTGCAGAGGCCTAGTAGATTTCCTTGCGATTCAGGCAGGTGCAAACCCCTGAAGTATCTGTTCACTACAGGCAACTGGGTAAGCCATTTGCAGAGACACCAGGGACTGGGTCCGATGGAGTGGCAAAGAGGGGAAGGAGACATCAACCTTCCCAGACTGATCTATTTGCTGGGTGGCTTCTCCTGACTCCACGCAGCCCTGGAGTAAGCCATATCAGAGTAGTCACCAGCCCCCTGAGATCCAGTCCCCAGAGACCTCTTGAATTCCCCCACGGAGACAGGTGCCAATTGAGACAATTGATTTGGACCTTCTGAACTAAACTAATAGACTGAGAACTTTTCAGGTGGTGCCCTGGGTGTGAAGTTGTGGGAAGGTTTGATTTTCCTTTTCTAATTGGTGCCAGAAGTGGGCGGGCGGGGTGACTTAACCGCTGGTTTTTCCCTACAGCTGAGACTTCAAGCCAGAGTAAATGTTACACTAGGGTTGTATAGAAACCAGCTGAAAACAAGACAGAACCACTGAGCCCCACCACACAAGACAGGGCTCCAGTTTCTCAGGCCACAACACTGTAAAGGCCCTCGATAAAGCCCCAGGAGAAAAATCAAAGGAAGTAA
>CAUYPK010011370.1:0-41342 GCA_963574355.1 Loris lydekkerianus | reverse complement strand
GGTTAAATGCTTTTCAATATTTATTGCTAAAGAAAAACTGTAAACTAGCAATAACAACTTTAAAAACTTTAAATAAAGTGCAGAAAACCGTAGCTTAACAGGTAATCAAGCTAAATCACAATCACCGGATCAAATAACCTGTATGACCTGAGTATAAGCCGAGTTCGGGTTTTTTGGCACAAATTTTGTGCCGAAAAAACTCGGCTTATACTCGAGTATATACGGTAGTAATTTTTTGTATCTATGTATTTTATTTTATACATTAAAAAGAATTAGCCTAGAAAGGAGTGTACAGGCTTTACTTGACTTCCATAGGGGTTCATAGCATTATCAAGGTTAACACCCCCTGATGGAAAAATTCTCATTTAGTGGAATATGATAAATCAGTGTTTGGGTGGTACGAGAAATCATCTATGTAACATAACTCTAAACACTCATTCCTGTCTGTGGCTTACTTTGTCAACAGGTAAGACCAATCCAGCCAACTTAAAAAAATAAAGCAATACTAATGTTGATTTCAACTTCTGGATTTCTCCATTCCTCAACTTTGTAAAGAAAGAATTGGCCACTATTCCTCTAATACACAGAGTCCCGTATGGTGTATAGTGCGAAAGAACATAGGTATTGAAATCGCGATCATTTAATGTTTCCAAGTTGCTGATTCTTCATTTATGATGTGAAAATAATAATATGTACATTATTGGATTGTGGGAGGATTAAAAGATACAAAATAGGTACAGTTTATAGGTCACACTATCTCCTACATTTGTCAGTACTCACATGGATGTTAGTTTCTTATACTGAAACCCCAAAGTGAACTTAAATTTAGAGTTTGGTGGTAGGGGGGGGGATGTTGATAATAGTGGTATGGGAGTTAAGAATTTGGTCATTCACTTTTGTTTCTAGAATTGGGTTGGGTGGTTTTTGTTGAGTGGGAAAATTTTCTGTAAGAGATAACCCTTCTTTATGAGAAGAGTAGGTTATTGAATGTAGTTGCAGAAATAGTAGGAGAAAGCACAGATTGAGGAGTAGGAAAATTAAATTTAGAGTCTAGGCTTTGTGGAGAGAAGTAATAAAGGAAAGTGTACTTGTCACTGAACTCATGCTTTTCCTTAAGTTATCTGTTTTCAGAGCAGTGGAATTTTTCATCAGAGATAAATATGAAAAGAAGAAATACTATGATAAAAATGCTATAGCTATTACAAATGTAAGTAAAATATTCATGCTCATCAATTGTTTTTTTTTTGAAATAGATCTTAAACTTTTAACTTTGAATTTATTAAATTTATTGAATAAATTGATTTATTGAATTATTTATGTATTTTATTAACTTTTAATAAAATATACTGGTTGCATGTGTTTAAATATTTACATATCAGAAATTTTTATTTTTTAATTTATTTTTTTAACATGGTAATTTATTTATGCAGTTATTTAAATCCATTGTTTAAAAATGTTTAAAAGGCACTGGAAATTTTTATATAATGTTGATTCTTAGAAATTTTACATAATGTTGATTCTTGCAAAACTAGAAAGGAGCATATTCTAAATAAAAGGCTAATAACAGCTTATATAGCATTTAATTAAGTTAGTTTTATGAAATTTGCAGAAAGGAAAAACTACTAACTGAAAAAGGTGAGATAAAATTATTTCACTAGATTCTGGAAATGTGTGAAAAATTATAAAAGGCAAATCTATCTTCTCTGAAGGCTTTCTTGGGTAGATGTGTTGAGACATAAAACAAGCAGTGTAACAGTATACTTAATTGGTTTTAGCAAACATTTTGGTACTGTTAATGGTTGAGATGTTATTGTGGAGATCAAATTCAGTCATGAGCCACATAACATTTCAGTCAATGATGGATGGCACATATTTTTGAAATAGTGGCCCTATAAAATTATAATCTGGTGTTTTACTATAGCCCTTTTGTATTAGATACATATAATTTAGATACACAAATACTTGCCATTGTGTTACAGTTGCCTAGACTATTCACTACAGAAATAAGCTATACATGTTTTTTTAAACTAGGAGCAATAGACTTACCTTACCGTATTGCCTGCATCTGTAGTAGGCTTTACCATTTAGGTTTGTGTAAGGATGTTCTGCCATGTTCAAACAATGATGAATGTTACCTATCAACACATTTCTCAGAACATATTCCCATAGTTAAGCAATGTAGGGCTGTTTGTGATACCAGCTATTTCTTTTTCATTTTTTCCTGATTAACTTTTCCATCCTTGTTAATTAAAGTCTAAGGCCAATTGCCTTTATTGTTGAAATCATTTTCTGGCCTTTGATTCCTAGATTAATAAACAAGCTAAAAACCAGTTAATCTTGTGGTAAAGTTATCTGTCAAAAAATTAAAGACAATAGTTTTATCTCGTTGTCCACACAAACTGGGTTTTTCTTTTTGGTTCATATGGTGAAGCAGTATACTAAAAAAAAAAAAAAAAAAAGGGCAATCAAATCCTAACAAAGTAAGGATATTTTAATGCATTATCTTTTACAATGAGAAAATCTTGTTAAAAAATTGAAGTATATTTAGTGTGTATTGTAGAGCCAAGATACTACCGTTTACAGAGATGAAGCTGTATTCACAGTGGATATAAAAGAGGAAATCTATGGAAAGATTGACTAAAAATTGATAATGTTGAGAGCATTTGTAATGTATATAATATTAAGGTTAATGTAAGCCATGGGAAGAGAACTAACTTTATAAAGTATAAGTAATGTATTTTCATATGAAATGTTACATCATTTTAGTGTATTTTATAAAACATGCTGCTTCATATTAAACATTTTTAAAAGTTGTAATATTACATTTGTATTTATAGTGCTTTTTTTCTTTACAACAATTTGGAAATTGTTTTTATGTAATAATTTGTAAGAAAACAGTTTTAGCCTGGCATGGTGGCTTGCACCTGTAATCCCAGCTACTCAGGAGGCTGAGGTGGGAGGATTGAGTGAGGCCAGAAGTTTGAGAACAGCCTGGGCAGCATTGTGAGACCCTATCTCTAATTTTTTTTTTTTTTTTTTTTAATTTAGCTGGATGTGGTGGTGTGTCTGTAGTCCCAGCTACTTGGGAGTCTGAAGTGGGAGGATTGGTTGAGCCCAGGAGTTTGAGGCTGCATTGAGCTGTGATCATGCCATTGCCCTCCAACCTGGTGACAAAGCAAGCCCTCATATCTGGGGGGAAAAAAAAAAAAAAAAAGAAAAAGAAAACAGTTTTATTTCTGGATGATAGCATGATAATGGTATGCTTAATTCTGAGAACTTCATCATTCATAGTAGATATATGGTAGAATAAAATATTTAGAGTTTGTTATCATGGTATCTATCACTTATTTTCCAACGGTTCAATGAAGTCTAGCAACATTGTGTATATCTGTAAAGAGAGAGAACAAACATAGGGTGATGTTAACATTTTATGAATATTAGTGGTGTTTATAGAGGAGATCATTCTGTAATTACATTTTATTTCTGTCAGCTTCAAAGTACAGATTTCAAGGTAAAAGATTATATACTCGAGTTATATTACTAATGAAATGAAAATTGAGAAAAATTCACAAAGTCACATTCCACACAAGTGAAAATGCATTCTGTCTATTTCTTTATTAACAGAATAATGGTTATAACAAGTTTAAAATATTTCTTCCTCTTTCACAGTGATCAGTGTGCAAGTAACTAATGTTGTTATAACTGAGAATTATATTACATATTTCTATCTATTGTTTTGTCTTCAGTAATAGATTGAACATTCATTCAAATAATAATAATGTTTAGTCACTTAGTGCTCATAGTCTCCCAGAATACTAAAACAAAGAGGATGTGACACTTGCTTTCAGAAATAGTTACAGTAGAGATACAAGAACAGATTTAAAAATTAAAACTTAATATGAGATAAAACATAAGTACTTTATATCTGAGATATTTAAACAGTATTAAGGTACCTAGAGAGTTTCTAAGGAGAACATTTATTATTTCTTTGTGTTGTGAACATGCGGTATTTTCTAATTAAAAGAATACACTAAATTATTAACAATATTCCTTCTACAGTGCTACAGAATTCTAGAAGTTATTCCTTCCATCTACCTGTAACTTTGTATTCATTAACAAACTTTCCCTGATCTACGCCTCACTTACTCTTCCCAGCCTCTACTGATCACAATTCTGTTCTCTACTTCTGTGAGCCCAGTTTTTTTTTAGCTGTCACATATGAGTGAGAACATGGGTATTTATATTTGTATGCTTGGCCTATTTCACTTAACATAATGTCCTCTAGGGTTATCTTTGTTGTATGAATGACAGGATGTCATTCTTTTTATGAGTGAATAGTAGTCTGTCCTTGTATACCACATTTTCTTGATTATTTTTTGAGACAGGCTCTTGCTATATTGCCAAGGCTCGTGTCAAACTCCTGGCTTCAAGAGAGCTTCCTACCTCATCCTCCAAAGTAGCTGGGATTACAGATGTGAGCTACCGGCTCAGCTCACATCTGTAATCCCAGATTTCTTTCTCTAAAGAAAATAGATTTTCTTTATCTATTCGTCTGTTGATGGCCATTTACATTGTATATCTTAGTTGTAGCGGCTAGGGCAATGGTAAACAGTGGGGGAGTGCTTCCCTGCATCTCTTACATATACTGGTTTTTGTTCTTTTGAATAAATACCTAGTAGTGGCATTGCTGGATTATATGGTAATTCTTTTTTTTATTTTTTTGAGAAACCTCCATATTGTTTCCTTTGCGTCCTTGCCAGCATTGTTATCTTTTGTTTTTTTATAATAGCCATTCTAACTGGGCTAAGAAGATATGGCATTGTGCTTTTGATTTGCATTTCTCTGAATATTGATGTTGAGATTTTTTCATATACTTACTGGCCATTTGTGTGTCTTTTGAAAAATGTCTGAAATGTCTCTTTAGACCCATTGCTCATTTTTAATGAGGATTTTTTTTTCTTTTTAGTTATTTGTACTATTTTTGTATTCTGGGTGTTTGTTCCTTATTGGATGATTCGTTTGCAGTATTTCCCATTCTACAGCTTGTCTCTTCACCCTGTTGTCCTTTGCTGTGTACAAGCTTTTAAGTTAGGTATCATTTTATTTGTCTATTTTTGTTTCTTTCACCTGTGTTTTTGAAGTCTTGTCTGTAAAATCAATGTCCTGAAGTATTTTTCCTATGTTTTCTTCTAGTAATTCTATAGTTTGAGGTTTTTCATTTATGTCTTTAATCTGTTTTGAGTTAATTTTTAATACAAGAGATGAGGGGCTAGTTTTATTCTTCTGCATGTGAATATCTAGTTTTCCTAGCACCATTTATTGAAGAGGATATTATTTCTTCAATGTTTTTCTTGGTACCTTCACTGAAAATCAATTTGGTATAAATACTTGGATTTATTTCTGCATTCTTTCTTTTGTTCTGTAGGTCTGTTTTTATTCCATTATCATGCTGTTTTGGTTAGTATACTTTTGTAGTATACAGCAGAACCCTTGTAAATTGACCACCCAAGGACTGTAACAAACTGGTCATCCTAAGGAACTAGACCTTCTGCACTGATATGTACATGTGATGCATGTCTGATCTATGACAATTAGGTCAACTTATGGAGGTGGTCAGTGTAGGGAGGTGGTCAACTATGGAGATTCTACTGTATTTTGAAGTCAGTAAGAGTGGTATCTTCGATTTTATTCTTTTGCTTAGTATTTCTTTATTTTAGGGGTTCTTTGTAGTTGCATGTACATTTTAAAATTGCTTTTTCTACGTTTGTGAAGAATGCCATTGATATTTTGATAGGAAACTGCATTGAATCTGTAGGTCTCTTTGAGTAGTATTGTCATTTTAACAATGTTAATTCTTGTAATTTATGAAAAAGACGTCTTTTTATTTTTCATGTTTCCTCTTCAATTTCTTTTATCAATGTTTATAGTCTTTTCCTCATAGAAATCTTTTACCTCCCTGGTTAAATTTATTTTTAAGTATTTTTTTTTTCGTAGCTATTATAAATGGGATTGTTTTCTTGATTTCTTTTTCAACTACTTTGTTGGTGTATGGAAATGCTACTGATTTTTGTATGTTGATTTTTGTATCTTTCAATTTCACTGAATTTGTGTATTAGTTCTAAGAACTTTTTAGTGAGGTCTTTACATTTTTCTATATATGAGGTAGTGCCATCTGCAGAGAGGGATAATTTGACTTTTTTCAAATTTGGATATCCTCTGTTTCTCTTGCTTGATTGCTTTGGCTAGGACTGCCACTACTGTGTTAAATAAGAGTGGTGAAGGGAGTATCCTTGTCTTGTTTTAGTTTTTAGAGGAAAGGCTTTCAGCTTCTCCCCATTCAAGATGCTGTAGGTTTGTTGTACAGGGCTTTTATTATGTGGAGATATATGTTCCTTCTGCAATTTGTTGAGAGTTTTTATTATGACGAAATAGTGAATTTTTATCAAATCCTTTTTTTGTCCTTTATTCTGTCTATTTGTCATGCATCAAACAAACATTATTGACTATATACTAATTGTGGAAGACACTGAGATTGAAATAATATAAGCTTTTCCCAAAAGTGATTTATTTGCAAAGGTGTCTAATACAGGATTTTCATCTATAATGAGCTGTCTTGTAAAGCTGAATGTGGCGACTGTATTAATGATGGGAACATAGAATTTAAGTAGCAGTAGTTAATTTCCACTAGAAGAATTCTTAAAGGAGGTATATTTGAAATCATCTTTAGTAGAAAAGAAAGATTTCCTTAAAGAGGAAATGGACTGATAGGCAAGAAGGAAATGTAGTAATGCAGGAAAAACATTTTAGGTTGAGGAACATTTTCTCCCATCTCTGTCAAAGTGAGATGAGGAGGAAGGAGAATTTGAACATATTATTTGCTGTTTGGGGTTTGCTCACGTAATCCATGAGGCTATTCTGTCCAGTGAGTGTGAAAAAGGACTCTCAGAGGTGAATAGACGAGAGAATAAATACATGAGGAGGTAAGTCTTTTTTTTTTTTTTTTTTTTGAGACAGCGTCTTAAGCTGTTGCCCTGGGTAGAGTGCTGTGGTGTCACAGATGAAACTCTTGGGCTCCAGTGATTCTCTTGCCTCAGTATCCCAAGTAGCTGGTACTATAGGCGCTCGCCACAACACCTGGCTATTTTTTTGTTGCAGTTGTCATTGTTGTTTAGCTGGCCCAGGCTGGATTCAAACCCATTAGCCTCAATGTATGTGGATGGCACCCTACCCACTGAGCTACTTGCCAGAGGAGGTAAGTCTTGAAAGGCAAATAGCAGTACATGGAGGATAGAGGACTTACAGGTCAGGCTTCTCAGGATTTTGTACTTTTTTGAATATGGAAATGTTCATTGTATAATGTTATTAGCTTTTTATCATTACTAGACATTTAGTGGTTTAAAACAAAGATTTATTATCGTACGGTTTCTGTAGGTCAAGAATTTGGTCATGGGTTAGTTGGGTTTTCTGCTCAGAACCTTACTAGGCCAAAATCAAAGACTGAGCAAAGGCTACAATTTCATCTGAGGCTGAAGGTCTTCTTTCAAGCTCACAGTTGCCAGAATTCATTTCCTTGTGGCTGTGTGACTAAGGGCCTGTGCCCTTGCTCATGTTAAATGGGACCTGTTCTCACCTCCTAGGGGCTACCCTTGAGTCTTTGCCAGACAACCTCATCCTCTCACAACATGGCAGTTTATTTCCTTGAGGCCACTAGGAAAATTTCTCTCACACTTCAATTCTGTTATTTGAGAAAGGATCCAGCCCCTTTTAAGAGCCAACCTGATCAGGCCAGGCCTATATAGGATAATCTCCCTTTTGATTAATTCGTCAGCTGATTTAAGATCTTAATTCTGCACAGTTCCTTCACCTTTGTTGTATAACAACCTAATCAAGGGAGCAAAATCCATCATACTCACAGTCCTACCCACAGTCAAGGGGAGGGCATTTAGTATACATTAGGGGTGGAAATTTTGGTGGCTATCAGAATTCTGCCTACCATACTAATATAGTATGAGCCTGTTCTCCCTTATTCTTCTTCCTTAATTCAGTGAGTGATAGGGAAAATTAAAAACAGTTTGCTTGCAGGAATCTGTCTTGTCTGCCCTCTTACCCTCCCCCCTCCCCCCAAGTGAATCACAACTGGAAGCACAGTGATAAAGTGGGGTGCTAGGAGTTCTAACAGAGTAGATGACACTGAACTGCCACATTATTTGTTCTTTTCCTTCAGCAACTTTTCTCTCCCTCTTTCTCCATCTTCTTCTCTGACCCCATCTCTCTCTGGCTAGTGATCAGAAGAGCATAGCTTCTGGTTGGGTTTCCTTCATGATCATAATATCTACATATTATAATATTGCTGTAAGAGTTAAATAAAGATAAGGTTTGCTGTATTCTTAGTAGGTATGTAATACTTAATTACTTAAAATGTAAGCTATTGTGATAATTACATTAGTGAAGAGGAAGGAGAATGATGGTAGCAAATGATTGTAAACAGGTAGAGTAATTAAGAAAAATGAATAACTGAACTGAAATGTAAGACTTTAGATCACTGGAAAAATTTTGGTTTGAGTTCTGTTTCATTAATCCTTCCACGTTGGCCCAGGGAACTACTGATTTATCACTACAGATTGTATTTTCTTTTCTAGATATAAAAGATTTTATACACTGTACTCTTTTGGGTCTGATTTCGTTTTGTCAGCATGTTTCTGAAATTCATCTCTGTTTTTTTTGTACTGTTAGTTCATTCCTTTTTTATTGACAAGTAATATTTTATTATCGGGTCTGGCACAGTTGGTTTATTCCTTCACCTGTTGATATGCCCATTGACTTCAATTGTCTTTCATGCTAAACAAGTTTCTATTTTTTTTCCCAGTTGGACATAGTGTTAAAGCTTGTTCTGTTCTTTTCTTTGCATTACAGAGTTTGTTAAATTACTGATGTTTATTGAATAGAATTTTATATTTCTTCTGAATTAAAAAAAAAAATGGCCAGGGTGGCATCTTTGGCTCAAAGGAACAGGGCATTGGCCCCATATGCCAGAGGTGGCAGGTTCAAACCCAGCCCCAGCCAAAAATTGCAAAAAAAAAAAAAAAAAAAAAAAGCCAAATCTGTTCATCATTTTTAAAACAATAAGCATGTTTATAATAAATTATCTTGCTAGTTTCTAAGGGTTAGTAATTCTTGACATATTAAATGTCCCTAATTCTTCTTTTATATTTTTATGTCCTGCTTTTCATGAATTTAGGAAAAGAGATCTCTGTAATACAAATCATCACCTTCTTTTTTTTTTTTTTTTTTTTTTTTTTTATAGAGACAGAGTCTCACTTTATGGCCCTTTGGTAGAGTGCCGTGGCATCACACAGCTCACAGCAACCTCCAGCTCCTAGGCTTAAGCGATCTCTTGCCTCAGCCTCCTGAGTAGCTGGGACCACAGGCGCCCACCACAACGCCCGGCTATTTTTTTTGTTGCAGTTTGGCCGGGGCTGGGTTTGAACCCACCACCCTCGGCACATGGGGCAGGCGTCCTACTCACTGAGCCACAGGCACCGCCCATAAATCATTACCTTAAGTGATGTTACGGCTTCTCTTGTTTTTCTGTGTAAAGTGGTAATTAAAGATCTCTGACAAGTAAATATTCAGTAGGACAAATCAGCCTTAAGCTAGACTGTATGGCATAGTTTTAACTTTTATAATGGAAGATCTACATTTCCTTGTGTTTATGTTCTTCTATTGTAATTTGCATTAGTAGTCATTAAATGGCTAGTTTATACAATTGAAACAGAACTAACAGTGTGGAAGGAGAAAAACCCTAACATTATAGTCTTGAGTTGTAATTCAAGAATTACTACCATAACTGACTTAGCAAGTGGATTGAAGGAGGACTTGTCATCTTGCAATGTTATTTTGACATTACGTAATAACCTATCTGTAATAGCACCTTTTAGTTTAAAAAATCCCTCATAGGCACTATTGATATGATAGGGCAATATAGAGATATCAGTTTTATAGCTCCAAAGATCTACTCTGCATTTTGTAAATGTATTTCAGTTATATTTTTGCAGTAAAGAGAGCAGGAAGATAATGCTTCCATTAAAGTGATCAACTAGTGATGTAGAAATTGGGTAGAAAGATGTGTGAAAAAGCTTTTAGATGAAACCAGTTTTCATGTATAAATTTCCTATGCTGCATATATAACTGTCTCATAATGCTTTGGGGTAATTCAGCAAGTACTGCACTAGAAATGGTGTCTGCCTACTCACCTTAAAGAAGGAAGTATGTAAATTGCTTCGTAATGAGTCTGCTGCTCAGCTAATACATTAGTGCACTCTATTTTTCTCAGCTTTTTTTTTTTTCTTCTTAAACAGTTGATTAAAATTTTAACTAACTTTTACTGTATCAGCTCTTTTTTTTTTTCATTCTTAAAAGAAGTAAAACAAAAACTCATTTTGCTCTTCTGCTACTTGGGACAACTAGCGTCTTTTTGCTTCAGGAACATTAGTATTTTAATTGTAACATTAGCTAAAAGTGAACTTAGCTATTTCTTAAGTTAAGAAACTTAACTATTTCTCAAATACTTACGGTATGATCTTATTTGAGCACATTAAATATTTTATAGTTAGGCTGGGTGCAGTGGCTAATGCCTGTAATACACCTAGCACTCTGGCATGAGGTGGTAGAAGCACTTGAGCTCGTGAGTTTTCAGACCAGCCTAAGCAAGAGCAAGACACTGTCTCTACTAAAAACAGAAAAATTATCTGGGCATCATGGCAGGAGCCTATAGTTTGAGCTACTTGGGAGGCGGAGGCAGGAGAATCGCCTGAACCCCGGAATTTGAGGTTGCTGTGAGCTAGACTGACACCATGGCACTTTAGCCTGGGCAACTAGTGAGACTCTGTCTCCATTAAATTAATGAACAAACAAATATAACTTTATATCCTAGTAAAATAACTTTTAAGTCGCACATTATTCTATACTAAATCTTAAGTAATACTTCCTCTCAATGCATTATTTTTCTTGGTTAACATATTTTTAAGTGCTTCTGTATCTCACAAATGTACAAGTTTTTTTTTTTTTTTCTTTTTTCTTTCCTATGCCTGTCAATTCTGATTGCTTTCTTTTTGTCTTTTTCTCCTGACTTTTCATCTGCACTCCACAGATTTCCTCCTCTGATGTTCCTCTTCAGTCTTTGGTATCCTCTCCTTCTCTTCAAACTGGTGTTGAGAAAAACAAATTGGAGGTATGGTAATGTTTTAGGTAGCTACATTATGTGGTGCGTTGGTAAATGAACTTTGTTTTGCAGTATTCCATAATTTGAGAGCCCTGTAATAATTGTTTATATAATACTTTGAATGACCCACAGTATTAAGTATGTTCAATACTGTAATTTCTAGAATATTTTCTGATGCCACAAGGTGTGAATAAAGGACTTTAATCTGTATTTAACTTCAGAATGACTGATTTATTGGTGCCGCAGATATATGTCAATGGTTAAGGAGCAATTAGTTTTTTGTCATGTTCATTAATATCTTACAGGAACATTTTTTACAGTTTGCTATTGAATAATCTGTTAGGAAAGCTTATGATAAAAAATTGTTTCTTTCTATGTTTGTGTTGTTATAAGCACTTTAGTTTAATATCAAGGTTCTCTTTTAGGCTGTGGTGACCATCAAGTAGGTAAAATATATGTAGTATGAAATCATGGGTTTATAATCATCAGTGGTAATTGTTAGAATGCATTTTAGGTGGGGGTGGCTTAGGGTATATGATGCTACTACTGTGCAGTTTTAAAATAACATCTTTACAAATATTTGAGAGTTTTAATTTTCACTGTTTTCTTTTGCTACATTGACCTCAACGACTTAGCATGAAGCATTTTTTGAACTATCATTTCCCCCCATCTGCTCCTTGATAGGTAGTGTAGTAAACATGAGAGATACAAAGGTAAATAAGATATACTACCTTCCTTCAAGGAGCCAAGAATCTAATGGAGAAAGACAGAGAACTGTACTGTGGTTTCTAAGACAATATGATATGTGCTGTGACTGAGGTACACACACTGTGCTGCTCTTAATACAGGAAACATACTTTGAATGCATCTTATACTTGGAATAAGCTTTAGATAAAAGAATTAGGAGGCATTCCAAGAATAGAGAGCAACTTGTGAAAAAAACATACGGAAAAATGTAGTGTTTGAAGAGTTGCGAGTAGAATGGCATGGCTGCAGTCTGAACAGGATGGGTGTGGGGGAGAGAAACCGCCTTGGGAGCCCACTGAAGGAGTTTGGTCTTCATTCTGAAGGCCTGTGCACTTCACTGATGAATTTTAAGAGGAAGACAGTTGACAGGATCAAATTTTAATGTTCTAACACTGCTCTACTGTTGGTGTTGGATTAGGAAAAGGCTTGAGAACTTGTTGCTATAGTCCAAGGAGGAAATGATGGGGCTATGTACCAAAATGGGAATGGGGAAAATGAAAAAGAGTGTAGTTCTTAAGAAGATCTTAAGAAGATCATGGAATGAATAAATGAATGAATGAACTAATTTATTTAGAGAATGGGGTCCTGATCTGTCACCCAGGCTGGAGGGCAGTGACCTGATCATTGCTCACTGCAGCTTCTAACTTCTGGATTTAAGTGAGCTCCTTCTACTTCAGCCTCCCAAGTAGCTGGGTTTATAGGCGAGCATCACCACTCCCAGCTACTTTTGTATTTATTTCTTTTTTTAGAGATAGATTTCTCTGTATTGCCCAGGCTGGTCTCAAATTCCTGGCCTCAAGTGATCCTTCTACCTTGGCCTCCCAAAGTGTTGGGATTACAGGCACGAGCTGTCACACTGACCTGTGGGATTTAGTAATTGATGAATTGTACAGGTGCTTTGTTTGGGAAACCTCGTGACTCCCTGTTACTGGCTTGACCACTCACCAGATGATAGTGCCATTTATGAGATAGGCATAAAAGCAGAAGAGAAGGAATAGTGTTACTTAACTCATAGAGTTGTTGTGTGGATTGAATGAGTCCCTGTTTTGCCAGGGACTGTTTTGACTCATTCAGTCCACACAACAACTCTGCGAAGTAATACCATCTCTAATTTATATGTGAAAAATAAATAAGATCTATAAAAATCCTTTGTTTTAGTTAAGAAAATTCATTAACTGTTGCTGTGAGGAATAACAAACTATAATAAATAATAAAGCTCCACTGGACCACAGTGAAGAATGAGACTTAGGGGTTTGGGGCCTGCTACTAGTTTTGATTTGCTGTGTTGCTTTGGGCATTACTGTCCTAAGATTTTGTGTCTTTTTTTTTTTTTTTTTTTTTTTTTAAGATTTTGTTTCCTTATTTGTAAGATGACAGTAATGAAGCATTTCATACAGTTACTGTAAAGATTAAATTAGACAATAAAGTGTTTATCATCTGGTGCCATGCCTAAGAAGCACCTAATAAGTAGTAATTGTGTTTGGAAATTCAGGTTTTGATTTGGGAAATGGTATAACATTTCTACTCATCCTTGAAGATTCACATCTTCCTTATATCTAATATGAAGTCCAAGTACTCGAGCAAATTTAAATCTTCTTGGAGAAATGTACCCAGTTTTCTAGATGGTCTTCCATCTGTGCTAGACTATGTTAGTATCCTTAATGTTCCTAGCAAAATGTCACTTTTAACATATGCTCAGCTGGTAGTTAAAGCGTATATATTGTCCTTTAGACATTCAGAAAGCTCAACTTGGTAACTTTTATCTTGTTCCTGAAACACCATTATTTAAATAGATGATGTAGGAGAACTTTAGCCTAAAGAAGACTTAGAGATAAACTGTCTTTGGTATCTAGTTTCTGGAAATTCTATCCATGTATTCATCTTTTGCTACAAAGCAATATACTTACACTGTGCTAAAGCCTAGGCCTCTACTCAGATGCTTTCACTGATTGGTAAATTACTGTTATCCTCATTACTTTTTATTAATGGTTAATAAAAGAAGATGTTAATAAGAAAATGCTTTAGAATTTTTCTGCTGTTCTTAAAATAGCAGTTGAAGACATTGTTTATTCTGGTCTTCAATAGAAAGATCTTTGCTGTGAATTTCTTTTAAAGTTGAATGAGGACCAAAGTTTTTTCTTTCCTCTTTTTAAAATATCATACAGCAAATGCTAAAATTATGATTTCCCATATTTATGTAATGCTTTACAATTTGCAGAGTTGTTTTGAGGTTTTTATCCCTTTTATTTTTAATACTGAAATGTACATTAGTACATTTAGTTTAATAAATGCTTATAGAACTATCACTATATAATGCATGTTGAAAGTGAACAGTATTACCATTTCGGAAGTTCCCATGTGACTCTCCCTGTTTATGAATAACCTCTTCCTGCCTCCATAGAGGTGATTAACGTCCTGGCTTTTGTCATCATCATTTTTATTGTTTTATTGCTTGTCTTCTTAGTTTTATACTAGTACATACACCCCAGAAGAACATAGTTTTGTCTGTCTTAGAATTTTATGTGAATGGTTGGAAAGCCTTTTGAATTTTTTTTATGTCTCTCCTGTTGTGGCCTAACAATTGCCAAGTATTAATTTTTCTGATTTACAGGTGGCAAATTTACTCTGGCAAGGATGCATCAAATACCACTTTGAAGGGATGGGGTGCAAACTCAACCTTTAGGTGTTTTGACTAAGTTCTATGTCTTTATCTTGCTGCCTTTCCTTGGTTCATCAGTTTATCTTTTCGTGTTAACTGCCAGGAAATGTGCTTTGCTATAGTAGTTGTTCAACTTGGGGTTTCTAGTCATCTCTTCCTTCTAAAAACCTTATGAATGCTCTTTGTTTAATCTTTCTTTACTTTCCTTTTTTGCCATTTTGTGGCCTTTAAGGATTGTTGTTATTACTGTTTTAGAGACAGGATTCTCTCTGTGTTGCCTTGTCTGGCCTTTAACATTGGGGCTTAAGTGCTCCTCCCACCTTGGCCTTCTGAGTGACTGGGACTGCAGGCTCACGCTGTGGTGTGTCGGCTTGTTGTTTTTAATCTTTGATCTCATCTATCTTGGCAAGGCAAATTGTGAATGAACATCTTAATACCATTATGGTTTACCTCGACTGCCTTTCTTTAGAGTCACTTGGCTCTGGTCCCTTATATCTATTTTTTTTTTTTTTTTTTTTTTTTAGACAAGGTCTTGCTCTGTCCCATGGGCTAGAGTACAGTGGCATCATCCTTGCTCACTGCAATCTCACACTTGTGATCTCAAACGATTCTTCTGCCTCAGCCTCCTGAGTAGCTGGGACTATAGGCATGTGTGACCACGCCCAGATAATGTTTCTGTTTTTTTTTTTTTTTTTTTGTAAAGATGGGTCTCGTTCTTGCTCAGGCTGGTCTCAAACTCCTAGCCCCCAGCAATCGTCTGGTCTCAGCCTCTCAGAGTGGTAAAATTACAGGCATGAAGGCATTGTGTCCTGCCTCAGTGCTTTTTTAGCATCTTTTTCATTAGAAAATTACTATATTTCCCTTTTTGAAGGAAAAAAAACTATAATAATGAACTGAAAATATTTTTGACTAAAAAAATTAATTTTATACTTTCCCCATATGTTTACCTGTTAAAATTTGTCTTTATCTGTGTGATAATGAAGTCTGTTCCCTTTTTATTCAAACTTCAACCTTACAGTTTCTGTGAGGAAGTCCAATCATTTGTAAAAATATAAAAACTAAAATATCAAAGAAGTTCTAAATTGTCTCATCTTTGGTTTGATTTTTTAAGAGGCGTTCTTTATTGTGTTATCAACATGTACCCTCAGTGAGAATTAACTTGCCATGTTTACTTTTATATTTCATTAGCACCTGGGTATTGTAACTGTTGAACATTTCTGCCTTTCTCAACATCTAACTAATAAAGTGAGCAAAAGTTGCTGTTTTTTAAGAAAATGAACTTATTATCAAAAATTTGGGCTATGTTTTAGAAAGAAAAGGAAAAAAAAAAGGAAGAGAAAAAGAGAGAAAAGGAGCCAGAAAAGCCTGCAAAACCACCTACAACTGAAAAGGTAAAATTTCTTTCTTAAAAAACTCTTATTAAGATTATTGTCTTATTTGGATACCTACATATTAATGAGTCTCTGGGTATTTATAATATGCAAATAATCATTCTTTGAGCAAGCAGTTGTTGAGCCAATATTGTATGCCTAGCATGTCCTACTTTGTCTTCTATGATTTGTAATCAGTTATACGTGTGCTGGTATAGATAACTTATGTTCCTTCGGGGGGAAGTATTCTCTTATAAATGACATAGAGAATGATGTTTTTTAGTGAAAATTTAGACAATGAAGAGATCATCCTTAAAAGGACTTCATGTTAGCGTTTGAGGTAGGTAGGTCTTGAACTGTAAGCAGGGTTAAGGTGGAAGATAGGAGTGCATGTTTGAGAGAACAGCCTGAAGACAGCCATGAAAACCGGATATAAAGTATGTTTAGAAAAATAGTGAATTTGAAGAAAGGTATATGTCTCAGTATAGAAAGTAGTAAAAAATAAGATCAAAGTAGTAGATTGAATTGCACATCAGATTGTACATGTTTACTTTTTTAGGAGGAAAGGCTGTAGGCAGCATTTCAGAGTCTCTAAAGCAGTGTTTTTCAAGTTTTTTATCTCATGGCACACTTGAACCTGTAGTTAAACTTCTGCAGCACCACATTATGTTGATCAAATTAAAAAAGTAAAAGAAAAGAATATACGCTGAGTGCTTTGAACGTCTTTTGAAAATAATTTAATTAATGATTTTAAAAAATTTTCGCATAACACCTAACATCCTCTCATGGCACACCAGCTGCAATCACTCTTCTAAAGGCAGTGTTGTGCCTAATTTAGAAGGGGTCTTTTTGAGAACTATTTTGCAGTAATATGTCGGATAGATGTGGTTGGGCAAGCTAGAGGTAGGAAGAACATTGTACTTTGTAAAGGGATTGGTTAAATAATGATAGTGGCTTGGCTTTAAATGCATTTCATCATAGAAATGTGAAAGCATGGTAAAGAGTTGTCAATAAAGGGAGAACCCTTGATTTTAGTTGTTGAAATTTAAAAAATCAACTTTATTGAGGCATAAATTACATAGTACAAAGTATATCCATGTAAAGTATGTAGTAAAGCTATTAAATATTTTAATAGTGTTTTTTTTTCCTTGTCCTATCCTGTATTGGAACAGTCTCTGCCTTCAAAAAGTGTAAATAAGCCTTCTGCACTTAAGGCATGCTAACGTCTCAAGACTCCTCATCCTAAGCATACTGTCAAAGCCAGCTACCATGTGATCTTTTACCTGCCTTCCTATCATTCACCCTCCATTCTGCATTCCAGTCAGATTTGTCTTGTCGCTTAACTGGACTTACCATCTATCTCTTCACTAAATAGTTTTGCCAAGAATGTTTTTCCTTTCCCCACCTCTTACCTAAATCTTATTCATTCCATTTTTTCCATAAAAGCCCCTCTAAATATCTCACCTGGATATGATTTCTCCTTTTCTCAACATTCTGGTTATATTCCTACACACTTGATTTTATTGCTTCTTTGTATTATTGTTTAATGTATTGCTAGATAAATTGCTTACACAGGTGCATTGATGTTTTGTTTCCTGAGATCACGCATTAATCAGATGGGGCTAAGTTTTGTGTTTGTATATTTCTAATACTTTTCTGTGCACCGGTGCTTGGAATAAATACATGTAGCATGATTTGTTGATATTTTTCATCTCATATTTATTGTTAGTGTCTTGATTCCAAGGTAATGTAGAAAGGTTACTGAACTGTTATTTATTTCTAAGTAATTTATTAAATACTAAAGACCATAAAGATATCTTGTCACATGAAATTCTTTGAAATTTAAAAAAAACTACTTTTCATTTAAAGTTTCTTTCAATATTATTTATCATTGTTTTAGTGATAGTTTACTGAATCAAATTCTTAACCTTTCACCAATTTAAATTTTGATGTTAAATATTTTAGTACTTAAAAGGAGTGATTAAATTGATGATTATAACTTGATGATTTAAATAGCTCGAATTCTTTTCTTTAATGTGCATCTGTAAGAAACTGTAAGTAAAACCTTTTACAATTTCCTGTTTGATTACAAAAAAATTTTAAAATCAGTACCCGGTTTTATGTTATATTTCTAAAAATTGTTAATTTCAAAATAGTTTATATTGTGCCTAGTGCCTTGTACTTGGCAAGATATAAAACTTAGCCAAACTCCCAAGAAAATTTTGAGAATCTATTTCTTAGCTATCCATGTAAAAATGATTAAGGTGCTAAATTTTATGTTATATGTATTTTACCACAATTAAAAAATTAATAAATATATTTTTGAAGGTAGTTTGTAGACATAAAATTTTATCTTCATAATCTAGTTTAATGAATTAAAACTTATTTTTTTCTATTTGATCCTTAATTTGTCTAGTAGAATTTGAGAGCAATAAAATCTGATCTGATAGTAAAAAGTGCGCAGTGATGAAAGGACGAAGTGCTCCTCCTCTCACATGAGAGGCATCTGCATTCTCCTTCCCAAAGTGTGTGCACCTGTTTATATTAAAGGAGCCCCTGGCCTTGGGAGTCTCAACTCACCCTGATTTTATACTAAAAGATAGAAGGCTGTTCCAGATTTTGGAGTTTCTGTGTTTATGGTCTCCTTACAACCTCCTGTGCTCATGTTGATCTAGAGAAATAGAGAGGGGTTGTCTTTTCCAATAGCAGTGATAAATAGTTTTGAGATCCTGCTTCAAAAGTGTCCAGAATGGTTTTTATATGTGGGTTTTGAAACCAAGTCTCATCAATTCAGTTATCTGATGTGAACATCCTTAGAATATGATGAGAACAGTGATGGTTGTGGATATGATAATCTTCAGACACCACCCTGTGGTCATCGCTTTTTTTCCCTCTGTGCTCTTGAGTGCTCTTGAGAACTTTCATCATTTGAAACTTTTCCTTTCAGGTTCATAGGCTGCAGAGTTTTGAGCAGATGTCATTAGAGTCTTGGGCTGTGTGCTGTATTTTACATCCTGTTGCTTTAATTCATCAGAATTCAGTTTCCTGACTATACCATCTGATTTCTTCATCCTCACTCATACTCAGCCCTCCTCTATTGACTGTGTAATGCCAGCTGTGGGACTAATTGTATGTTGCTATTCTAGCCACTATGATATTTAGTGTAACTTAGGAGTGAGGCTAATAAAAAGAAACCTTAAGAAGGATTTGGTCTGATAGTTTGGTTGTTCTTGGGTAGATTAAACGCTACCATAATTTTGTATCTGATTAATTTATAGTGAACTATCACTCACACTTAAAGGCCTTATGAACTGCTGTAAGCTTCTGTATGTTACTAAATATTTGGGATAGTCCTGATCATAGGAGGCCAGATGAATAGGCAAAAGATGGACAGATACAGAAATAGCTATGTTTTTCCTATACAGAGGTTAGAGTAGAGCCCAGCTTTTGATGACTATGATAATATTATCATTTTATTAAATTTTCCTACTGTAGGTTTGTTCCTGAACTTGGTATTTCTCACCCTAATGGCTGATAAGTGGTGCTATACTGATGAAATAAGTATGTTTCTTTTTAGTGTCATATCTGGGTGCAGTAATTTAATGTTTAAAGGAATTTCTATAATGCTCACGAGATGTTGAGGTAGAGTACCTGCCTGGAGTGTCAACACTGTATGTTAGCGTAACATCTAATTCGTTTGAATGTTGCTATTTAAGATACAATATGTAAAATTAAACAAGTAAATTACTTCCTCTTTATTATTTTGTGATGGGAAATCTAATTGTGTAAGTTGCCTTGTCAGTCCTGATGCTTGCCCATAACAGTTACACAAAATATTTGTGGAATTTGATATTATTAGTAAAGGACTATGTATATCAGATATGTGAAATAGACATAATTATAAAAAAACATTTTGGGCAGCGCCTGTGGCTCAAAGGAGTAGGGCGCCAGCCCCATATGCCGGAGGTGGCAGGTTCAAACCCTGCCCTGGCCCAAAACTGCAAAAAAAACCAAACAAGACATTTTTAAGGCTCTCTTTAGAAAGGATACTTTTTTTTTCCTTTTTGCCAAATTGCTGAGCAAGTGGCTCCTGGCTAGCTCAGGAAGGACTGAAACCCTCACTGCAGCATCTAAAAACTTTAAATTCTATTTCAGACCTTCCCCTATTGTTGATAGTGGGATATGGGAATTTTAAGGAAAGGATTGTTCTCTTGAAATGAAACTAAGTTAGACTGAAATAGGATAGTTGCTATCAGTCCTCCTACAGTCATGATGTGTTTTAAAAATTATATGGGCTCAGTGCCTGTAGCTCAGTAGTTAGGGCACCAGCTACATACACCAGAGCTGTTGGGTTCGAACCCAGCCTGGGCCTGGCAAACAACAAAACAAAAAAATAGCGGGCATTGTGGTGGGTGCCTGTAGTCCCAGCTACTCGGGAGGCTGAGGCAAAGGAATCACTTAAGCCCAAGAGTTGGAGGTTGCTGTGAGCTATAATGCCACAGCACTCTAACTGAGGGTGACATAGTGAGACTTTGTCTCAAAATAAAATAAAAATAAATAAAAAATTACATGTATATTAATGCACATACTATATTTATTGTATATGTACAGTAGGACCTCTATAAGTAGATGACCCAAACTGGTCAACATACAGAGATGTTAAACATAAGGAACTAGCCCTGCTCTACTGATGGTGCATGTACTGTCTATGAAACCACAGAACTCATCCGTGTGGTGTGCACACTGTCTGGAAACTAAGCCAACTTAAGGAGATGGTCAGTGTAGGGAGGTGGTCAACTATGGAAGTTATGGTGAATTTATATTTACATTTATATGTCAGTTATTTAGAAAGACACATTAAAAGATTTCTGGGAGGAAGTCTTTGGATTGAGTGCACCAACTCTTTTTTTTAAATTATTAAATCATAGCTGTGTACATTAATGCAATCACGGGGTACAATGTGCTGGTGAGCGCACCAACTCTTAGCATGCCTGCAGTATACTAGGCATGCTAAAGGGGCGGAAGGAATGTAAAACGATGAAAACAACATCCCCTCTAGAATCTTAAAATTCAGAAAGCACAAGCTGTTGAAAGGGGACTGTATGATTGATAAATTTAGAAAAGGCAGGTGTGATATAGTAAGAGACAATGTGGCAGTTTAGAGAAATGAGAGGTATGTTGGGATTATTGGGAAAGTCTTCCTGGAGGTTGTTTACATTGGACATGATTTTTGAAAGAGTCTTAATAAGAGGGAAACAGACAGAGAGAAATCATGAAAAGAATTGGAATTGTGAGGCATATTCTTGCAATAATCAATAATCTGGTTTAACTGAGTATAGGATAATAGAGTATAAAATAATAAAAATAGTGTGAAGGGAATCTTAACTTTCTTGATAAATATTGGATTGTTTCTGAGTGTAAGTAGGAAGTATATTGATTTGAGTGATACTTTAGTAAGATGATATCCTAGCTGCCGTACGAGAGATGGATTGAAACAGAGGCTAGAAGAAGAGAAGACTAGCTGAGAGGTTGTAAGCAAAAGATACTTGCAGCTCGATGTGGAGTCCTGTCTTATATTCTTCAGCATCTGCTTCTAAAAGAAGAATGATTAAAAGACTTTTCTATTTTGCTTTTTAACAAACAGCCTTGCCACACTCCAAGGACTGCTGTATCAATTCATGCTTTTATTCATTCAGTGGGTATTTATGTCACTATATGCCCAGCACTAGTGAGACAGTAATAAATAAAACAAAATTTCCTGCCTTCAAATGAGGATGTATGTATACAGGTCAAACACATACAGTTCTTTATCAACAGAAGGTATTAATGTGATGGTTAGTAATTCTCACCACCATTACTTTGTTTCCCAAAACCCCAGAATGTCATTACTTTGCCAACTCTTTGTATTTTATCTTCTGGAAGATTTTTGAACTGATTATTAGACTTTAAACTTCATAGCATTTGTAAGGAGTATAAAGATTTAGTACCTTATTTTTGACGACAAGTATGCATTTATAACAATTACAAAAGGGATAATAGTAAGGAGCACAGGAGAAGAAAAGGCTATTTTAGATATATTGGTGAATTATGCATTGCATCTAATAAAGCCCTCCAACTCCTTTTCTCTCCCCACCAGTAGATAAATCCACAAGACAAAGATGAGTGGTTGACAGGAGCTGTGGGAGGAAGTGGGAGTGTCTACTAACAGCTGTGGGGTTTCTTTTGGAAATGATGGAAGTGTTCTGAAACAGGGCAGTGTTGATGGCTATGTAACTGATAAAGTAAGAAAAACACTGAATTGTACATCCTAACTGGTGACTTTTGAAATATGTAATTTATATCTCACTAAAGCTATTATTTAAAAAATGACATGGCAGAAAACTTTACAATTGGAAAAATACTATCAGTGCAGTTTCCTATAAACTGGAAATTAAAAGACTTACTGTGATCATACTTTAGTGATAAATATTGCAGTCCAGTTTGAGGAATGCCGACCCTCAACAGAGAAAAATCTTCTGTCACCACAAACCTAACATCTTCCAGCCCAGCTCTACTTCCTTGCTTATTGTTGTTTTTTAAAAAATTCCTCCATGTTATTGCATGTTCATTCTTATTGCTGAGCAATATTCTATTTTATATATATGCTATACTTTATTATCCCAGTCTGCTGTTAGTGGACATTTGAGTAGTTTGTGGTTTAGCCTTTTGATGAATAAAGCTGCTGTGAACATTCTTGTACATGTTTTTATAAATATATATAATTATGTTACTAGATGTATACCTAAGACTGAAAATGCTAACTCATAGGATATGTGTATATCCAGCTTTAATCATTCTTCTAAAGTGTTTTTTAGAGTGATTATACTATTTTATATTCTCATGAGTACTGCATGACAGTTATAACTGCTTTGCATTTTTTGCCAAAATGTGATATTGTCATTTTTAAAAAGTACACAATTTAGGGCGACGCCTGTGGCTCAAAGGAGTAGGGCGTTGGCCCCATATACCGGAGGTGGCTGGTTCAAACCCGGCCCCGGCCAAAAACTGCAAAAAAAAAAAAAAAGGACACAATTTAATTAGCTTGAAACCATTTTTACTACTACATGAAGATTCTTTCAGCCAAGATGGTTTTTTTCTGTTCATATTGTTTCACCTAGTTTTTTAAAAAAAGAATGGAGTAGTTAAAATAAGAATTGTTGTCTTACAGAAAGCAGTAAAAAGATGGTAGTAACCTTACTTTGTTAGTTAAAAAACTATACCTATACTCTAAATGCCCACAAGCCTAAAAGGCAATCAGCCAAAGTTGTAATAGCTTTTAAACACTTGCTTACTATTAAAGTAGCTGTGATAATAAAGAAAGTATATGTAGTGGCAGAAAACTGTATTTTATGTTCTGTTACAGGCTTGCAGTAAATTGGAAACATTCTTTTTCCTTCATGGAATTTCTAAAATGTTTTTGCAACCATTTAAAACTTTATTGCAAGTGAAGCAATAAAAAGGGAAGAAATCCAATTACTTTATCCGCAAAGCTCTCATTTCTTATTTAACGAAGGAAAGGCTTTTGTTCAGGAAGCGTGCAAACTTTACAGTTCTTCTTAGTAAATTAGAAATTATCTTAAATAGAAAATTAAGAAAATTCTTCTTCAATAAATGCTTTGATAAAAGGTAGTTTTACTAAGTTAAAACTTGTATTTGAGAATGTTGCAACCAGTGTGGAAGGGTCAAAAATTAGATTAGATAAGTCACTGAAGGTAATAAAAATAGCAAGCTCTGTGCTGTGCGTGTAACAAATTCCAGGCATTGCCTTGTTTCAAGCCCCTTGTGTATGTGTGTGTGTTATGTGTGTATATGAGTATGTGTATATATGTTACTTCATAGTTCTCACAATAGCCCTGTGAGGTTGATACTTTTATTCTCATTGATAGTGAGAACTGGAGAGACAGAGGTTTGGCGGTTTACTCATGGTTGCACAGCTGTTGAGTAGTGGCCAACTGAGAATCAAAAACCAGCCATCTGCCTTTCAGTCTGCTCAGAGTATATATTAACCAATATGCTACATAGTCTCTCAGTATATTATTGTGACATCCAAAAGCAGGGAGCAGAAATAGGATGAAAAGGCAAGGGCAAAGGGCCAATTCTTTATCTTCGATTTTCTGTGATTTGAATATGCTATGTTTAGGCGTAGTGTTTTAGACATTTGTTCTGCGTGGTATGCTCTGAACTTCTTAGATCTGTGGTTTGGTATCCAATATTAACTTGTGAGAAATTCTGTCATATTGTTTCACCTATTTCATATGTTCCATTCTCTCTTCTGGTATTTTACATGTGTTTCATACTCTTTTAGTTGTCCCATAGTTCTAGGACATTCTCTTGCATTTTTTCCAGTATTTTTTTCCTTTACTTTTCTGTTTTGGAAGTTTTTGCTGACATACCCTTAAGCGCAGGGATTGTTTTTTCAGTCTACTAGTGAGCCTATCAAAAGCATTCCTTACTTTTGATTCATGTCATCTCGTTTAGATTCTTCCTCGGAGTGTCCATCTCTGCTTACATTACCCATCTGTTATTGCATGTTATCTTTTTCTGTTAGAGCTATTAAGCATAGCTGTTTTAAATTCACAGTCCGGTAATTCTAACCTCACTGCCATACAGTTATGATGCTTGGTCTGTTTCTTCCAACTGTGTGTTTTGCCTTTTAGTATGTCTTGCAATTTTTATTGAAAGATGGACATGATGTACTGAGTGAAAGGAACTTAGGTAAATAAGGTCTTAGTAATATGGTTGTAATGTCTTGGGGAAGGGGAACTTCATTCTATAGTCATATGAGTAGGTTTCAGTCTTTTATTGAACCTGTACCCCTGGTCTATGAATTTTACAAGTACCTCTGTCCTGCATCCCCTTGGGTGGGACAAGACAGCTGGAAGGGACTGCAATTGGGTATTTCCCTTCCTCTGGGTAGCCTAACCCAAGTAGATTAGGCTCTGGTAGAATAATTTCTCTTTAGGGCAGGCTTTATAAAAAACAACAGAATGCAGGGTGGCGCCTGTGGCTCAGTGGGTAGAGCACTGGACCCATATACTGAGGGTGGTGGGTTCAAACCTGGTGCATTGTGGTGGGCACCTGTAGTCCCAGCTGCTTGGGAGGCTGAGGCAAGAAAATTGCCTAAGCCCAGGAGTTGGAGGTTTCTGTGAACTGTGTGACTCCATGGCACTCTACCAAGGGCAACAAAGTGAGACACTGTCTCTACAAACGGTGTAAATGCTACACACAAAATTTTATATCATACTTTTTTAATTTGTATTTTTAATTATTACATTATTATTTATTTTTATTTCTTTGAAATATTTAGAATCCTCAGTTGGTTGAATTCACAGTTGTGGAACCCATGGATATGGAGGGCTGCCTCTAATTATTTTTCAGTTCTTCCTGCCAGAGCCCAAGGATTTTTCCTTTATCTTTGTTGTGAAAACCTGCCTGAGCTCCTGGAGGTGACACTCAAAATTATGAGGACCACTCTATGAATGGATCCCGTGGAGTTTTTATCTCAGATTTGTCCACACTGGACCCTCTAGTATTTTAGCAATTACAGTTCAAGTTTTCCCATGGTAGAACCCTGGTACTGGGGTTTGACTTTTATAAATTGTGATTCTATGTATCTGCCTATTTCTCTTGTTTTGGGGGCTGCAATTTGCCTATGAGCTTATTTCTCTGGTAAGACTTAAAAAGAGGTGCTTATTTTTCATATTGTTCAACTTCTTGTTAAAATAGAGTGACAGTTTGCAAGCTTTTATGTTCTGGACCAGCCATTCTTTCTGTTGCCTTAAAAATAAAATCTGGCCAATTCACTAGTGAGAGGTTGACTGGGATTTTCATGCAATTCACAAAATCTTGCTGAGCTTCTGCTGGTGCTCTCGTGCCTGTAATCCCAGCACTGTGGGAGGCTAAGGAGGTAGAATTGCTTGAGCTCAGGAGTTCAAGAGTTGCCTGAGTGAGAGTGAGACACCAACTCATACAACTCATAAAAAAAAGAAAAACCTGTAATCCCAGCGGCTTCCTGGAGGCTGAGGCAGTGGGATGCCCACAGCCTAGTCTGAGGTTGCAGTGAGCTATGATGCCATTGCACTCTGCTCAGGGCATAGGGCGGGACTCTGTCTTAAATAAATAAATAAAAGCAAAGAAATAAAAAATTAGCAAGGAAATAACAAAAAAATTTAAAAAAAATCTTACTGAGCTTCGAAGACATCTTTCTGCTGTCAAGGATCTTACCATTGCCAGAAGGAAAAAATTTATACCTAAATCTGGGGGTAGTGTAGCAAATTCTTATCTCAATTCAACGGCTCCAAATATAATTATGATGGTTATTTCAAACTGGATACTTTTTTTAAGAGTGAAAGTGGATATTGTTAACAAACAGTTAAGTCGGAATAACAGGAATCTCTGGAACTATCCCTAGTAAACCAGGACATAAGGTCATCTCATCATTCGGACAACATGCTAACTCTAGTAAGCATGCTACTTCTTGGTGCTTCCAAGAGAATTTTGTTTATTTTCTAACTCCATCATGTGCTGACCCACACTGAAGCGCATTAGTTTGTGTTCATTTGCTTGACTAGAGAATGAGCATCTTAAGATTAGGAACCATGTGTTATTTATCTTTGTGTTCCTGGTACACAGCTGTAGAATGTGCTACCACTGCCACTACTGGCTACCATTTATGAAGCACTTACTGTGCGCCAGCCACTGTGAAAGGGACTCTGCATTATTTTTTTCAATCCCCACAAAAATGTTGCAAAATAAATATTATTTTAAGGAAACTTACCAGTGCAGGTATTCAGCATTTGTATCAAATAATAAGAAACTTTCAGGGCCAGGCATAGTGAGTGGCTCATGCCTGTCATCCCTGCACTCTGGGAGGCTGAGGTGGGTGGATTGCTTGAGCTCACAGGTTCTAGACCAGTCTGAGCGAGACCACATCTCTAAACATAGCGGGGCGTTGTGGTGGGTGCCTGTAGTCCTATTTACTTGGGAGGCTGAGGCAAGAGAATCGCTTAAGCCCAAGAGTTTGAGGTGTCTGTGAGCTGTGACACCATGGCACTCTATCAAAGGCAAAAAAGCGAGACTCTTTCTCAAAAAAAAAAAAAAAAAAAAAAAAAAAGGCAACTTTTCAGACACATTTATAAAGCACTATTGGTCATTCTTTGAAAAACAGTACAAACTAAGGAGCCAGAAGATGACACATGGACAAATATCCTGATTTTTAGAAGGAAAATGTAGTAGATTATGAATGCTATATCAAGCTTGATACAGATTCTATGTAAAGTTCAAATGCATTTTTAAATTCTTTTGAAAAGGAATCCTTACTAACACCCACTAGTTGCCTGCATGAATTCATTAAGAACAATTCCTATCACATTATTATTGGTGAAATTCTTAGATATACTTCTGGCCAAAATGTAGTCGGGTGGGCCTGATTATGAGAAAGTAGGGTAGATTGTGAGCTGGTTGGAATGCTGTGCACAGCAAGTTTAGTTAACAGAATTAATGCCATTTTCGAGGGAGTTCTCCATTTTCTTTGGGGACTTGGTTTTTTTCCAGCATTTTTATTAACAGAGAATAATATTGTCATATTGTTCAAAATTTCAAATGACCAAGCAATAAAAATGAATTAAGACTTTTTTAAAAAAGAGTTGGGGGGGGGGGTGTCTCTGTTGCCCAGTCTGGAGTGCCGTATGATCATAGTTCACTGCAACCTCAAACTCCTGGGCCCAAGTGATCCTCCCACTTCAGTTTCCTGAGTAACAAGGACTACAGGCACACGCCACCATGCCTGGCTAATAGTTATGACATTGAATGATAAATTTCCTAGAAGGTCTTAAACATAAAATAACAACAAATTAGTTAGATATAATATTCTGGATTAAATTCACCCAAGCCTCAGCTGCCCTAAGTATAATAACACAAAAGAGAATATCAGGAGATTTGAGATGATCAAAGGTTTGGTATGAATTTGTGGTCTGCTGTGGTTTCTGAGAGTATGAGCTCCAACATTTACTCCTTCATTTCTTATCTGCATGGCTCTATAGCATGGAAAATATGGGTAAGTGAATGGATGTTACAAGTTGTGTGAAGAGGAAACTTTCTAATGTTTGGAATTATCCAAATATACAACGTGCTATGTCATGATATCCAGAGATTCTGTAACATTGGACAAGTTTTTTGCAGAGAAAATGTATATATATATATATATATATAAGGGAAATTTTACAGTGGTGTTTTATGCATCACATAATGAATTGACTAATCTTAAAGGCTGCTGCTTCTGAAATTTTTGTAATTCCTTGATATTTCTTGACATTTCAATGAAATATCACTTGAGACAATGGTGTCTTTAAGCCTTATGGAGAGAACATTTATTGAAAGATGTCTGTATGATTAGGGAAGTAAAATACAGATACAGTTCTAAATTGAACCATAAAAATACAATTTAAGTAAAAAATAAATTCAAAAACAGTACGCCGTGTGGCCATCGGTTTAATGTGATCTCTGTTATAAAGAATGTTAGAGAAGGAAAGAAACTGTGCAGAAACCACTTCCCCAGGAGTAATAGCTTTTTTCCCACTACTTCCTTTGAAAATCTGTGTTCTATCTGAATCCTGAATACTATCTGAATATAGCTCTAGTTAGCTATTTAGGTCCTTCTTCATTGTAAAAAAGTAAAATAGAATAAAAATTCTCAGATGTCTCTTTTATGACTTCATTATATGTAGACCTGTAGGTTAGTGAGATAATCCCTCCTCTAGTCCCTTTCCCACTTCCATACTCAGTTTTCTTCAAATGGTGTCTTTGCCAACTCCTTGTTCTCCTTCCTCCTCCTCCTCCTCCTCTTCCTCCACGCCTGGAAGTTTTTGTCACTGCTTTTATAACCTAATCAATCCAAGACCACCATCACCTCTGAACTTAAAAGACTCCTATACCTTTCATGGGGTCTTTGTGTTCCACCTTGAGTTAAAATTATTTGCGTACTTCCCCTAACCCTCTATCGGATTGGGATTTTTTAAAATTACAGTTTCCCTTTTATATCATTGGAAGAATAATGTGGATATGTTATTAAGCATTGGCTAAATATTTGTTTTTAAATTTAGTTTGTGATAAATAGAAATTATTCAGCAAAAGGCATCATGGTGCAGGAGAATAAATCCTGTCAGGAGATTAACCTCTGAGATTATAGCTACTTCTGGAGCCTTTGCACAGATCATGTCAGTATAATATATGTAACATATGAATGAGATGAACAATAGATTTTATCTTCTTTCTAGTCATATAATCCTGGGAATGTCAAAAGAAACGGATTAAATTACAAGGAGAGTTGTAGTTAATTTTTAAAGAAAAATTTTAGTAGTTATCTCTAGAACTTAGAAAGTTCTATTCTTATAATAGTAATAAGAATATAATAAAAACCTATTCTTATAATATTAATATATATGCTATTGTACATTAACTAGCCAACTAAAGAATAGTTAAGTACATTGTAGAGGCTCAGCTGTTATGTCTGTTATTTAAAGGGATAGGAAATGGTGCTAAATGTAGGAGCTGGAAACTAAATAGTTTTTGATACAATTATATTCTGTGGAGTAGCATTATGAATCACAAAGATTGGGTAGTGAAATTTATGCTAATAAAATCTTTAATAATTTGAATAGACATCTGCTCAGTATGAATCTAAGGAAATTACATTTTGTAAAATTGCTTTATCTATGTTCTAGCTTGTTAAAAAATTTTACATAATTATAGGTATCCTAATATTATCCACTCACAGTCAACTGCATTCCTCACTTAAAGTGTATTCCCTAAGTGATGTTTTTAGTAGCAGGCGAATTTAAACTGGAATGTGTCTGTGCATGCTGCTGTCTCTGCTAGTTAATGTGGGAAGATGTGGTCATCAAGGTATTGATTTACTATTACCACATTTTAATAATCCCTGCCCATAAATCCTAATAAGATAATACCACTTTTATTCATAAATCTTCTAAAATCTGACTTTAAGCTATGTACTTTATATTAAATATTTATATGACAGGTATATTTCAAATATCTTAAATAGTTTTATCCTGTTATTCTTTTTAGGGTACAACAGAATTGGTTTGCTATAAAGGAAAGGTACAAATTAATAGTTTGTATAAATATGTTATTGGAAGTTTGCTACCTTTTTACCTTGAAAATATTCAATAAGATGACATCTTGTGTTACAGACAAACCTGGAAAAAATAAGACATGTTCTTGAAGACTTTTTCATTTTAGAGGAGCTTGTCAGAAAGACATAATCTATTATACATACATTTGTTAATCAAAGTGTTTAATTGGAATACATTTTGAAAATCTACTTATAGTTTTTCTCTGACATTAACATTGGTGATGTATGTTATAACTAAAGAAAGAGAGCAACAGATAGGCTTTGCTGTAGAAACTAGGCAGACTTCTGAGTGGCCAAGAGACCGGGGATTTTAGTGTGAACACAAGGTACTACTGCTTTCTTCTTGATTAATCCAGGGTATTTAAAGTCTATCACCTGCCTTGTTGTATGGACATTATAATGATGGACAAGAAGAAAACTATTCTGTACTTCCTATCTTATTTCATGAAATTTGATTTTATTAATTTTAAATGTTTGATTTTTGAAATGCTGGATTATAGATTTAGGAATTATAGATTTTCTCCTGTAGAAAGGAGATTTATCATTTCAATTGTCTCTGTCTAGTCCAATGTCTGAGCCCACCCAAAGTCTCCCTTCTCAGTCAAAAACTGGGTGGCTGTTGTAGCTGCTTTTATAATATGGCAGTATTAGGCAGTCTTAGAAGTGGACACGATTTAATGGCTGAAGGGAGTCCTTTTTTGAAATAAACTATAACCCCCACTAATGGTGATAGTATTAGGTTTAAATTTACAATATAATGTAATAAGATGTAACATTTTTTATTAGTAATTTTTTAAAACATTGAATCTATATGTATGTCTGTTTTAGAGGATTGCGTATTTTAGGGTTTTTTGAACCCTTATAGTGGCAGGATATATGCAAAGATTATTTTTTAGCCCTGGTCTTAGACTGTTTCGCATTGCAAACAAAATATTGCAGACTAATTCATAAACAATAGAAGTGTATTTGGCTCATGGTTCTGAGCAAGGCACAACAGAATTGGTATGCTGTAGAACAAAGGCACAAATTAATAGTTTATGTATTTATGTTTGTTTAAGGTTTATTGCCTTTATGTCTTGAAAATATTTGATAAATACCGTATATACTCGAGTATAAGCCGAGTCTTTGTGCCGAAAAAAACTCAGCTTATACTCGAGTATATACGGTATAACAAATTGTGTTATAGGAAAATGTGGAAAAAAACAGACGTGTTCTTGAAGACTTTTTTTTTTTTTTTTTTTTTTTGCAGTTTTTGGCTGGGGCTGGGTTTGAACCCGCTACCTCCAGCATCTGGGGCTGGCGCTCTACCCCTTTGAGCCACATGTGCCACCCTGCTTAAAGATTTTTTATTTTGGAGGCGCTCGTCAGGGAGGCATAATCTGTTATACATGTGTTTGTTAATCAAAGTATTTACTTTGGGAAGCGTTTGAGGCTGGGAAGTCCAAGAGCACTGTTCTGGCATCTGGTGAGTGCCTTCCTACTGTGTCGTCCCCTGGTGGAGGCATAGGAGCAAGAGAGTGGGAGAGGACGTGGAGAAGGAGGCCCAACTCATTTTCATAACAGATTCACTCTCTTGACAATTAACCTATTCCTGTGGTGATGCCATTAATCCATTCGTGGGGGCAGAGCCATCACGATTAATCACCTCTTACCAGGTGCTGCATTGAGATTAAGTTTCCAACACCTGAGTTTTAGGGAACATATTCAAACCATAGCATTCCTTGAGTCCATGTTTTTAGATATTATTATTCATCTAGGACTAGGAAAATAAATGCTTTCTTTTTACCATTTTACAGATCTGTAGAAATTATTATAAATTAATTTCCAAATTTTATTATAAAGTCATTCAAGAAGATTTAATGGAAATAAGTAACTTTTAATGGGTATTCAGCTCTAAAAGATTATTACTCTATTTAGAATTTCATGAAATCCCCTTCTTTATGTAATTTGGTGCTTTGATGTATCTGCTCTTGAATGTTTCAAAATAAAAATGAGATTAATTTCCTATGTTTACATTTATGAGTAAAGAAGAATATCATCTGAATTCCATATTTGTAGCTTTCACAAATTATTTTTAAGTCTTAAGTATTTGGATTATGTTAAAGACACAGAAGAGTAAACTCTAAAATTACCTAGCTACACATCCATGTATTCAAGTTAACGCCTCAGCAAGATATGAGGATAGAGGAATAAAACGTAGCTTTTAGGGCAGCACCTGTGGCTCAAAAGGAGTAAGGCGCTGGCCCCATATACCAGAGGTGGCTGGTTCAAACCCGGCCAAGGCCAAAAATGGCAAAAAAATAAAAGTAGCTTTTAAAGTGATCAACCCTTTTGTTTGTTTGATTTGTGAGACAGACTGTCAGATGCCAAAACCAAGGATAATTCATGTCAGAATTATTGCAGTCCCTCTAGAACAGCCAACTCTATTTGCAGTGAAGTTTAGGGGATAGACATTTCTGACTCATAATTCAACCCATTGTAGGAGCAAAGGAACAGACTGTCTTTAAAGCAGTATTTCCCAAACTACCACATGCTCCCATGTACATGTAAATGTACAAAACACTAATTCTGGATATTTACCTTTACTTTGTACAGCATACTCTATTTTCTATTCTATTTCTTTTTTTTTTTCTCTTACGTGCCAGAATAATGTGTAATTGTAGTCCATAAAATACATTTTGAAAACCATAAGTGGACGACACCTGCATTTTGGTAAACTTTAGGATATTTCCATATTCTTGCCTTAAAGTTGTCTTTACACTGTACAACTATGCTTACATATATTCTTTATTACACAGTTTCCTATGGAAATGGTTGATGGACACCCATTTAAGCTATGATGCAGTCAAAATCTGAGAAAGAATGAAGCTCTTAGGACACAGATAGATGTGTGTACATCTGAAAGATGGTTTCCAAATTGTAATAGTTCTGAAAGTATCTCTCGAAGACCTCTGCATTGTTTCATCTGGCATTTTCTCCTCTTTTCAAACAGTGAAGGCAGTTTTTCAAAAAGTAATTCTAATTTGGTGGTAATAATACCTTATAAACCGGAATTTGGATTCGAAGTTAAAAAAATAATAATCTTTTTAGCCTGAGAAGGTTCTAGATTATTAGAACATAGAAAGTGAATGGGAAAGAATCCCTCACAGGTTTGATTTGTTTTATGCTTCTTTCCATGGAAAAAGATTCACTAAACTATACCAAAAAAAAAAAAAAAAAAAAGACTTCTACATTTTAGTGACAGAAAGAGTGTTAGTAGTCTATCCTTACTGGGATATAATAGCTGCACCTCACTTAATTTGCAGAATGAATGATTTGACCAGATTATCTAAATTTATTTTCAACTTTAGAGTTTTCTGATTTTAAATCAAGTTAAATATGATTTGGTTTTTTGAGTGCTCACTAAACATAAGACACTCTACAGATAAGGATGTGAACAAAAACACTTAACTCAGGAAGCTGCTCATATCCTACCCTGGAATATTACAGGTCTGCGTGCTTTACCCAATTGATTCTCAGATTCCCTTGCAGATTTGAGAGTTTATAGTAACACAGATTGTCCAATAAGTAAGTACTAAATGAATAAAAGTTATAGCAGTGTAAGTAATCAGTTGAAAAGAATTGTTTCATTTACTACAAGCAATTTTTTTTAAATTCTTTGCTAAGCAGGGTAAGTCTTAACCTATTAACATATTGTAAGATAAAACGTGAAAGAATAGAGAATGTGGAGTGAATAATTTTAAACTTAAGGAAATTACATATAGTTGCTGGTGAATAATTCTGTATTTGTGAGGATTGTTAAAGAATCAGTATCTGTGATGGTAGGTTAATTAGTTAAAAAATAATTCTGAGGAGATAGTAGTCTCAAAAAATAAGTAAGGGTAGATATGTGTTGTGAAATTGTATATCTGTAATACAAAAAAGCTAACAAAAAGTGTACACCTATAACAACCAAGTTGTGAATTCTTTAGTTGGTTATAGAAGCAGTGATCTTGAAGGAATGATTTAAAAAATGAATGAGTGAATAAGCAGATGTTTTATTTTCTTAGTTTAGTAGAGTAGGCTTCAGAGTTGAGAATCCAGTAGTTGTTGGTCTTTTCATCTTGCCCTACACAATGTCTTTGTGAGAAAGAAAAAGAAAGTTTGGGATGTGTACCTGTGACTTGGGTTCCTGAGAACTGTACATTTGATCTTAGCCAAAAGGCTGAGAAATGATGGGCTCCTGAGAACTGTAAGAATATTCCATTTAAAAAATAATATTTTTGTAGGCTTTTCTTGGTGCAGTGTTGTCTCAGTTATCATACTGAGTTAAATTGTATATTCACTATTTTAGCGTCCAGTATAGTATAAGATCATTACCATCATGGGTACTTGGGTTTGTATAACAAAAAATGTCCTAGGCTTATTACGCTATGTTTCATATGCTCCATTACACTTAACTTTTATCAAAAATATGTGTAATTAGCTAGGGCTTAAAAGACTTGTTCAGTTTATTTAAGAAAAATTAGTAAATCCAATTATTTACTTTAAAGCTACAGAAGAAGGAAGATCAGCAACTGGAGCCTAAAAAAAGTACCAGCCCTAAAAAAGCTGCAGAGCCCACAGTTGATCTTTTAGGACTCGGTAAGTAATAAAAGATAACAGTCATCTTTAGAGTTACGAAACAATTGACTTTTACTTGAACTGAATATAATGGCTTTGTCTTCAATATGCCAAAAGATACCTATTAACTGAATTTGAAAATGGTGTGATTAGATTGCTGAGTTTCCACAAAAAGGAAATCTTTAATAAGGGAGCTGGTCTCTGTCAGCACTGTCTTCACTGAGATACAAGTAATGAGTTCCTTGGGGAAAAGGATATATCAAAGTAATCTTCAGAGGCGTGGCAGATATGACATTTTAGCACTTAAAATAAGAGTGGATTCTTTTCTCTCTCTCCTTTCTCCCTTCATCTCCCCTCCCTCCTTCCCTTCCTTCCTTCCTCTGCCCCTTTTAATTTTGTGAGGGATTTTTTTCCCTCAACAAAATAAGTCTGGGTTATCGTAAAATGTGCTGGTTTATAAATATTAATAAAATTCAACTTTTGTTAACTGAAACAACATGTTATACCCATACTAGATTTATATCATATACCTGATGACAGTGAGCAGTACTCATTTTAATTTAATTTTGTTCTCATGGCTGACAGATATGTGTGGTCTTTGTAGTGAATAAATAGACTTTCATTCAAGGGTTGTTTATACTGTGTTTATCTACAAATACTGTTAGCACTTATTTACATTTTTCTCCCCTTCTAAAAGAATCAGCTTAATAAATGGTTATTTTTTAAATGTAATATGAGATACTTTTGCATAAGAATTAATTAAAAATTTTTTCTTAGCTTGGAGAAATATTGACAACTAAAGTAAAGGAATGAAAGACAGTTGAAGGATAAAATATTTTATATACTGCTTTTTAAAAAAAATTGATTTTAGTTACTGAGTAAAAATTTTTATCTATGTAAAGAATTATAGTTGAGTGTTTTCTTTACTTCATAGGAAGTTGGTATGTTATACAGATATACCTCCTGAAAGTAAAATTCTATGATGGTTAAAAATATATGTTGGAAATGTGAAAAATAACTATAATTTTGAAAATAAGGCTTTGGTCTAGGGGTTCTAAATGTAATTATGTTGAATTCTAGGCCTCATAAATTTTTAATTTTATTTCTTTTGCTACAAATGAAAACAGATAAAAAGATTTATTATGAAAGTAAGAAAGTATCTTAGTAAAACTATATATCTTTGCCTTCATTGCATGTTTCTTTTTCAGTCTTAAGTGCCTGGTTTGTTATGAAAATAGTTCATAACTGATATAATCTAGACCCGCTTCTTATCCTGCATATTCATTCTTTATTTCAACAAATACTAAGTGTCTACTCTGTGTTGAGGACCATTGTAGGCACAAGGGAGATAGTCTGAAAGATACAGATAATAACCCCTGCCCTCTGGGAGCTTTCATTCTGTCTGGGGAAACAGTGAATAAACAGTTAAGTAAAATATATTGTAGCTTATTTATGTAATTGGTATAGATGAAGGAAAACAAAACTAGGTGGTTGTAATTTTAATAGGATAGATAGGGAAGAACTCACTGAGGTTTCATTGAGGCAGAGACCTGAAGAAGATCTGGATGTCTGGATCCGTGAGCAAGAGCATTCCAAGTAGAGAACAGCAAATGCAAGAGGCTGTTTAGTAGCAGCCCACTTGAAGTGTTCATGGGTACTCACTGGTAAGGATGACGTGTAGCTGGAGTGGAGTGATCGAGGGAGGTGAATGATGGAGATGTGGAAGGAAGGGGTGAAGAGGAAGCAGGCATCTTGTGATAGGACTTTGACTTTTACTCGGAGTGACCTGCAAGCATGTGGGAAGGATTTGCAAAGAGATAATTTTATGACTTTGATATTTAAAGAATTATCATGGCTGTGGTGCTCACAAGAGATTATAGCAGGGCGAGGTAGGAAGACCAGTGAGGAAATCATTACAGTAAATAAGTGAAAGAATGGTGATAGCTTAGAGTAGGTGGTGGCATCAATCAAAGAAGAGGAATGAGAGGAGAGAGGGGATTGAGGATGGCCCGACATGTGTTTAGCCTGAACCATCAAAAGGGTGCAGTTGGAATTCACTTTGCTAGGAAAGTCTACAGGAAGTCCGGATGGAAGATTAGGAGTTTTATTTGGGTCATGTTAAGTTTGAAATGCCTATTAGATCAAAAATTTCTAATTTTAATAAAGGAGATCTTAATTAGGAAGTTGTATGAATTGAGAGCTTAGAGAGGTCTGGGATGGGAACATAAAATTAGAACTCATCAGCTTTCATGTTTTTTAAAGTTATGAAACTGGAGTGAATGTAGACCTAAGAGGAGAGGTTCAGGTGCTGCATCCCACTGCACTCAAAAGTTTAGAGGTCAGGGAGGTAAAAAGGGAACCTGAAAACATGACCAGAAAGAAGTGCATGCGGAAGTAGGAGGAAAACCAGTACCCTGCAGTATCTATTGTGTGAGCTAAAGCAGTAAATTATATTAGAATTAATATGCTACAGATTATGCTGTGGTAACAGACTTCCTCAAAATATTGGTGGCTCACAGAACAAAAGTTTATCTGGTAATTTTAGGACAAGGAGGAATTGCTATTAGCAGTATCCTCCAGTAGCTTACAGAGTAGACAGGATCCAGTAGACAAACGGAATGATGGCCTCAACTATTGTGCAGTAATTCCAAGAGCTTATGACTAGCAAACATTTATTTCTCTATGTCATCTAGGACAGTTCTGCTACAATTTCGTTTGATATGTTCTGTGGCATCCAGGGTATTGGTAGGCACTGCTTACCAGCCCTTTCAGTACGGCATATTGTATCTTCATTTCTCAGGTTCCTATACGTGTTTCCTTTTCTTCTACCACTCTGTCTTGAACCCCATAGCTTTAAGGGTTTGGCTATGGCACCAGCACTCTTTTGGTATCAGTTATAGTCAACTATTGCTACCATCAACCACAGTAGGGTTGGCAAACAACTCCAAAATCTCAGTTGCTTCTATCAACTGACATTTATTTCTCTCACTCAAAGTACTGTGGGCCTTTGGGGTCAGCTCTCATTTAAACAAGGGGAGAGCTTCAGGAAACGGTGACTTCAGAGAAGAACCAAGATTTGTTTAGGGAGAAGTGGTGAAGGGAATTTTTCTGGGAAAATTTTTCCTAAGAAAAGAAACGGTGAAAGAAAACCATTCTTGGAATGATATGACAGGATGGTTTTTCTTCACCAGTGTCTTTGCTCAGGAAAAATTTCCCCAGAAAAATTCCCAGGTTGTGCTTGGTCAGAATTGGATTACATGACTTCAACTCTGTTTGCAGGAGAGGACAGGAAGGTAGTATTTAAACTTTATAGTGTAGGGAGGCTTTGCCGGTGAGAGGTACTGTGGGCCAGTGAGATGGGGTTTGGCAGGTCTGCAGCATCTCATCCTTACCGCAGTCTTCAGGGTAGAGAGTATTTGCATGTGCACCGCCCCCTTTTCCTTTTTTTTTTTTTTTTTTTTTTTAAACAGGCAATAAAACTGAAGCTAACAAAAATGAATTTCAAAGGCACAACTGCTTTACAATAGGACTAGGACCCAAATGCTATTTTCCTGTCCTCTCTTGAAAATCATGTAATCTAATTTCTGACCAAGCACACCCTGGGAATCTGCTGGAAATTTTTCTGGGAAAATATTAATTTTGTTAATAAATTTCTGATATTAATTCAATTATCTTATGTTAAGAAACAGAGCTAACCATGTGCCTGTAACTATTTTGAGTGCTGACAGATATTTATTCATTGAATCTTTGCAACATCCCTGAGGTTGGTGAACTATCATTTCCATTTTATAGATGGAAATAAGTAAGGCACAGAAAGGTTAAGTGACTTACCTGAGGTCACAAAGCTAGTAGATTAGCATCAGGACTTAGACCAGGTTGTCTGGCTCTAGGATTTATATTCTTTGCACTGTGTTGAGCTGTGGTACTAAATAAAACTCAATACCAGATGAGATCATACCACATAAAGTGGACCTTGGACCATTTGTCAGATCAATGAATGGCAGAATTATGTCAGGAGGGGAACGTTGGATTTAGAGGTAATACCTGGATTTTGTCTGATCTCCAACATCTTCCATTTTGGAAATGGACATAAGAACCCTACTGTGGTTAATGGGCAGAGAACTAGTAAGTGATGTGCTTTTGAGAAGCACCTAAGCGTGTGAGCTTGCACTCCATCCTGTGCTGTGACTGTAACCTGAACACTAGGTCAGACAGTATCAGTAAGAGGTAGCATAGGCCTTTGAAGGAGTACGCAGAGGAGGGACTCAGATGATGCAGAGTAACGGAGTAACGTAGATTAAGACTCCTGACTCCTACCGGGCTATTCCTCAAGTAGCCATTATCATTGAGAGAGAAAGAGGGAGACAGATGGAAATAGTAATTGCAAAGCATGGTCTTTGTCCTGTGGAGGATTTGCAGCCATCTAAAAGAACGGAGGAAATTAGATTGCCTCAGAAAGCTAGCTTATCACCATTTTTAAACATTGAGAAAGAAATTTGGCTTATACAATTTAGTTTCATATTTATATAATTCTTCTTTTGAGGCTATAAAATGGCACAGAGATATTGAAGAGATAGAGAGCTTTTTAAATAATTCTGTAAAGTTTTTTCCTTACACCACTTCTCAGCAAGCTCAGCAGCTCTAAATCAATATGTGCATGTCTTTGTAAAGAGTGGTACTGCCATAGTTCATAAGAGTATCCTCTGCTCAAAATTTGACCAGATTGTGGCAATGTCCAAGAGTAAATTGTCCTCCTGGTACAGTAGACAACATGGTAGAGGCTTGAGAAGTGAGGGACAAACAGCTAATATGATTAAGTTCGTCTTCTAAGCCTGTGTCTGTGATTGTAGCAAATTAGCCTTATACCACCTACTTAATAGTAAGAAAAGTTAACTAAAAAATAAAAATAAATAATTCCACCTCTTAGGTACTTTATTTTAAAACATTTGAAAATAATATAAAACTTCAAAATTTTGATATCCTTCCAATAAACATTTGTGACTTGGGTTTACAAGACGTGAGAGTTTATTTCACTTCATAAATTAATTCATGCATTTTAATATAAAGGAATTCCAAATAACATTTTTATTAAGAAAAACACTTTAAATGATATTTTTACTAGAAAACAAAAAGAGTTGAGAAATGTGAAAAATTTGAAAGCGTTAAGTTTTGCAATTAAAGAGAACCGTGCTGTTTCCACTTTAAATTCATTCCTGCCTATAATAACACCTCACTAATTTCCAAAGAAGAATTAGATTTGGTAGTTTTCATTATAGCAAGTGTGTACAACGCCAAATGTTCATGCTTAGTCAAAAATGGTAATGAAAAGCAAAACATCCATTTATCGCATTCTAATCTGCCTTAAACTTGGTTAGTAATACATAAAATTTCAGATTGCTCCTTGACATTTAAAAATTATTTGTTCAAATAGATTATGACCAGCTAATGCCTCTGACATTCAAGTAAAGGAATAATTCAATTAATATTTACTGTGGACCAGCAGAGTTCATGGAAATCCAGAAAATACCAGAAAATGCAGCTTTGTGTGTTTACAGTAGTGCAAGTGGGGTATGAAGTTGCAGTCTGGAGACAGGCAGACCGGAGAATTATCATCGAGGGATGAGATGGGATTATGTAAGAGAACTGGTTGTGAGAAATCATTTTGAATTCTGGATTAATGCTAAAAATTTTTAATTGAAATTTTATTTTCACTTAAAGTTAGGAAAGATAAACAGCTGTTCATATAATTGTAACTCTTAGTCCCCTACCTTTGTAGACCATTTTATGATTCAAAATCCATTATCATTGAGCACACAGCCTCTGAGTATTATTATCATTGAGCACACAGCCTCTGAGTATTATTATCTCTCAGGTGTTATGATAAGACAGAACAGACCAGTAGGAAGGTAGAACGTGACTCCAGCCAGTGAGGTGGCAGGTACTGTGTGGTGCTGTGGCATCAGTGAGGCACCGAGCTGTGGGCATAGTGACTCTGGAGACTCATTTCAGTTTTGGAGAGAGAACCCCAGCCTCACTGTAATTAGTGATTTGGAGAGAGGATTCCTGAGGTTTCCCGTCAGGAAGCAGTTGTCATAATCATGGGAACAGTTGCGTGAAAGATGTGGCCGTGGGCTCGGCGCCTGTAGCTCAAGCGGCTAAGGCGCCAGCCACATACACCAGAGCTGGCGGGTTCGAATCCAGCCCGGGCCTGCCAAACAATGACAACTGCAACCAAAAAATAGCCGGGCGTTGTGGCGGGTGCCTGTAGTCCCAACTACTTGGGAGGCTAAGGCAAACTCCTCGCTTAAGCCAGGAGTTTCAGGTTCAATGAGCTGTGATGGCACGGCACTCTACCCAGGGCGACAGCTTGAGGCTCTGTCTCAAAATAACTACCTGTAGAGAGGGTGGGAGGGGGGGCTGTGAAAACAGTGAAGAAGGGGAGCTAGCTAAGGGGATTTATAGAAGGGCTCTGAGGTCTTTCAGAAGAATGTGGCTCTAGATTCCTAGAGGAAAGATCAGCTAGGTAAGAATTTTTAATCGGGAGATCACTGGTAC